>JAJPGS010001855.1:0-42101 GCA_028654335.1 Alnus rubra | reverse complement strand
TTTCCATAACGCTTCACCCGTTTTTATATTAAAGCTGTGTCCGGACGATGTTGCCCTAGTGTTAGGATGGTTGCAAGCTGTCTTCCCAATCCGAGTCTGCAAAGGAGTCTGGATTCTTCTCGAACATTGAAGAGCGTCGGAACGGGGTACCCTGACGTTCGGACGGATGCACGCTGGGCTGTCAGAACATTCTCGACACAAGGGCGCCCGGACGCTTCACTGGACCGTCTGGATGGGAACAAGGAATTCGACTTTTGTTGAGTTGTAAACTGTGTAGAATCTTCCTTGAACTCTGAAATAGCCTTCTTGAAGCTTGTAACACTAAAACTTGTCATATTAAGACTTTTTCCATTATTAGAAATAAAATCTAAATATTTGAAGACTCTGAAATAATACGGCATCCCCGTTAAAGCAGCAACCTACAATATAGTGTTTTTGTCAAAGTAATGTAGCCAATAAACTAACAAGACGGAATTGTGACTTCGGCTTGGACTAGTTTGGTGATTCGGGCTGATCGGCAAGGGATTTAAAGCTAGGGTGTGCGGTGCGAGGTTGTGGGTATTGCAGCACGATGGTTGGGCTTGTGGTTCAATAACTGTATGGACGGTGGCGTGGGTTGCTCGTGGGGGCACGATGCTTCTTTAAACTACGGCTTGGAAATGATGGAGATTTTTTCCCACATCTTCTCAAACCCAGACGATGGGTTTGTGTAATTTGGGGGTGTTGGGGATCATGTAGCATCCATGATCATTACGGCATCTCATTTGAAAACCGGATGGAAGATTAGATGTGGTTCTTTAAATTTTGAAGGAATATGGTTGTTTAAAGCACCCAATGTGGATGCTCTAAGAGAAGAGTGATCGCATATTGTTATCCATGAATACAAAAGTGGTAGCCAATAATTTAACTAACTTTGGAGGCAAATGTCGTCGCTATACTATTATATTCGCAACCACACCTCCAATCGTCGCATATTGCCAGTATTCACATACGAACGTTTAGTATTTGTGATGACATTTATGGTTGCTAATAATTTTTATTTGTGACTGTGCACCCCGTTGTCACAAATATATTCAATTATTATATCAACGACGACAATATCATTTTCCTAATGTTTTATATCAGCAACGACACGACCACTACCAACAAAAATAAAATAAAAAAAGTTCATCAACATCCTTTTTCTTTAGCGTCCTTCCAGAAAAATGATGGTAACATCTTCATTTGGTATTGTTTTTGTCAAATTTCATAAAAATTATCGTTTCTTTTATGTAAAACTAAAAAAAAAAAAATTAAAAAGAAAAAAGCAAGGGTTGGTTGCCAGCCACCCCTGGTTGCACTACAAAAAAAAATTGTTTTTCGCCACTTGCAGTTCGCCACGTGTACGGTCACTGTACACGTGTGCGACTGTTGGCCGCGTGCAACTGGCCACGTAAATACACGCGGTGGGTCCGGTTGACACTAACTGCACAATTGGCCGCGTGTATTAAAATACGCGCGGCCAATTGGCCGCGTGTATTAAATACACGCGGCTAACAATTGGCCGCGCGTATTTTAATACACGCGGCCAATTGGCCGCGTGTATTTTAATACACGCGGCTAATTGTTAGCCGCGTGTATTTTAATACACGTGGCAATATGTTTTTTTTTTAAAAAAAATTAATTTTTTTTTTATTTAATTTAATCTGTGTGAATTATTTTTTAAATAATTGATTGTATTTTAATTTAATTCTTTATTTTTAGAGGAAAAAATATATAATAACTGAAAAAAAAAAAAAAAAGAAAAGGAAAACACAAACAAGTTCGATAGAAAGAGAGAGAGATACAGAGAGAGAGAGATAGAGAGAGAGAGAGACAGAGGAGACAAAGAGAGAGATACAGAGAGAGAAAGAGACAGAGAGAGACAGAGAAGAGAGAGAGCGAGAGAGAGAGATGATACAGAGAGAGGAGAGCGAGAGGAGAGAGGAGCGAGAGAGAGACGCGAGAGAGAGAGAGATACAGAAGAGAGAGAGAGCGAAACATAGAGAGAGAGAGGGAGCGAGAGACAGAGAGATACGAGAGAGAGAGAGAGAGCGAGAGAGAGAGAATACAGAAGAGAGAGAGAGCAGAGAGAGAGAGAGATACAGAAGAGAGAGAGAGCGAGAGAGAGAGAGATACAGAAGAGAGAGAGAGCAAAGAGAGAGAGTAGAGAAACGAAGCAAGAAGAGATAGAGAAGCGAGAGAGAGAGGAGATACAGGAAGAGAGAGGAGAGAGAGAGATACAGAAGAGGAGAGAGCGAGAGAGAGAGATACAGAAGAGAGAGAGAGCGAGAGAGAGAGATACAGAAGAGAGAGAGAGCGAGAGAGAGAGATACAGAAGAGAGAGAGAGCGAGAGAGAGAGAGATACAGAAGAGAGAGAGAGCGAGAGAGGAGAATACAGAAGAGAGAGAGAGCGAGAGAGAAGAGAGATGACGAGAGAGGAGAGATACAGAAGAGAGAGGAGACGAGAGAGAGATGCGAAGAGAGAGGAGAGCGAGAGAGAGAGATACAGAAGAGAGAGAGAGCGAGAGAGAGATACGTACAGAGAGAGAGTTTTGAAGTTATGCGAAATTCATCAAAAAACAAAAAAAGAGATACAGAGAGAGAGTTTGAAGTTTTGAAGCTGCTGTTTATCGATTTTTTGAAGCAAATTTGCTTTTGAAGCTGCTGTCCAGTACTGGCGCGCGGGAACATGCATTTGAAGCAAATTTGAAACTGCCAAATTTGGCAGCGTGTCTTTCGCCACGCGGCCAATTTCTTATACGTATATATACATAATAAAATTGCTTTTATTAATATATATTTAATAAAAACAATTAGCCACGTGTATTTAATACACGTGGCTATATACAAAACTTAATAAATTTATTTTTATTAATATATATTTAATAAAAACAATTAGCCACGTGTATTTTAATACACGTGGCTATATACAAAACTTAATAAATTTATTTTTATTAATATATATTTAATAAAAACAATTGGCCACGTGTATTAAATACACGCGGCCAACTGTGATGCGCATATTTCTAGCCACGTGTACTGTATACACGTGGCTATTGGACGCGTGTCTACAGTAACAGGTACTGTAGACACGCGGCCAATTGTAGAGTTTTTTGTAGTGTTGGCACCGGTCACCCCTTTGGGGTATTATATTCTTCTTTCCTTGGTAAAAGTTTCATCCTAGAAATTTCGGTTTCCCAAAAATTATGTAAAAGAAAATGTCAGAACCAGATTAAAATCATCCAAAAAGCAAAACAATAACAAAGGATTAAATGTTAAATATCATAAAGTTGCCACCCCATTGTGGAAGTAAAACCTAATAAAACAAAATAAACTTTGTTCATGCACTAAAAAAGAAGTAAATCATCTAAGGGGCTGCTCCATTGCCTTGGAACAAGCTGGGGTCGATCGAAAATCATTCACGTCCGGAGGCGGGTACTCCTGTCCGAATGATGGCCTGGTGAATGTCGAGAATCCATTCAGTGGTATTTCTCTGACCCTGTCGCTCAGCAGCCCAATTCCCCTACTCATCAACAAATGTTGCAGACAACCGATTGACCTCTGAGTGTAAGGTTGTCGCCTCTTAGCGTAGGTCTACCAATTCTTACTCTTGTTGGGTCATTACCTCCAAAACTCGAGTGAATATCACTGAGTCACTCAACCCTCAGGGCAGCCCGGGATGATGTGGCACCGTCTAACGAGTGGGCTTCTGCTACCTGCTGACTGGCTAGTAGGGTGCCTAAGTTGGCACAGTCGCTACTAGGTGTCGGAGGTGCACGCCATTGACGGTAAAGTATCGGCTGGTGAAAGGCTCATCGGGGGTGTAGTGATCTCTGTCTATGGACCCCTCGGCATGCCTAGCTATGTGGGTGATCAATGCCCCTAATGGTAGAGTTGTGCTGATGTCAGTATCGTCGGCCTACCTCATGACGGTGTTGGTGACGAAAGTGAAATCTATACTCTGGTGTGTCAACTGCGTATAAGCACAGGACCCACTCAAAAGTAATGGGTTAGTACTCTTAACTGGGTGCACTCGTTGGAAATAATGCAGTAGACTAGTAGAGCCTCAGCCGACAGTGGTTGAAGGCGAACCCTCCAGTCCCTACTGTAGCCATGACGTGGGGTTGTCCTCTGCGAAATACTCTCCGACCCATGGGTACTCTTGGTCAGGCACCTTTGACAAGTGGTGATGGTGCTAATCAGGTTGGTCCACTTAGATATACTTCCCGCAGAGCCATGTCATGAAGTATCCCTCACCATGCCCATGGATGTTCGCATAGAACTTGTGAACCAAGTTAGTCGTCGTAAGGATGGACTTTGAGATCATCTGCCCCATCCCTGGAACTCAAGAACTTTGGGACTCTCTGAGAGCGTCTCTGGACGTTTGGCAAATCGACCCTACGCTCCACGAGAAGCCTTAGGCATAGTAGCTGGTGGTGAATTGACGGGCCACATCGACGTCCATGAACAATGTGGCATCAAAGCTCTAAAGCTGTGGAGTCTTGGGGGCTGGCTCAGTGGCCTTGATTGTCTGGGTCAGGGTAGACCCCTTAGCTGACGTTGAGACATTTGTCACCTCTGCCTCGGCCTCAACCCTACGCCAGGTACAAGAGGATGAGTCCTCGGCATCTGCTTTCTGTCGTCTCTTGTCTCTTGCAGTAAGTGCCATTGTCTTGTTACAATCAAAAATATTAATCAATTCCTATTACGTATGACCTTAACTTAGTACTGTGACCTACAAATTCCAACACAGTGAATAGGTTAGGCTTTAACAAGGTAACCTGTGTCAAATACCGGGTTAAGCCATAAAGAGTGGTGTAAGGTTCAAGACATAGGTTACAACAATTATGTGAGGAAAAATTCACACAAGGCATGGTTGGCCCTAATGAGAAAATCTCGTTGGGTAGTCATAAAATGACGGAATTGCCCTTGTAGGCTTCTCCTTGGGTTTCACATTCGGTGTGAGCCCTAAAGGTGTCAAAATATGTGGTTTTTTTTTTTTTTTTTTTTTTTTTATCAATTGGTTTTCGTTGGGGCATTTCATTGAACACTTGAATTTTTGTGAACGTTTTGGGCATGGCGAGGTCACGGTCCAAACCACAAATTTACCCATAATGGGTATTTAATCCAACACAATAATTACAAGAAATCAATAATTCCTAGGAGATTTAAGGCATTTTTGAATTTGGGCTTAAACCCCAAATCCGAATGGGTTTCGCTCAAAGTGTGGGAATCGATCCCACCCACACTCCCAAATAATTCTACAACATCTATATGCTAAGATTAAAAAAAGAAATCAATAATCCTTTCGGAAAATCCAAATCTAAAATTTGAAAACCCTAAAAATCAATATTTCCAAAATTCAATTGGTTAAAAGCATGCTTACTTTGTTAAATAATTGCAATAGGCTTGGATATTTTAAAAATTGGAAAATTTGGGGGAGAGATGTGGCCAAAATATCGTTTCGGAGAGAGATTTTGTGAAAAAAGTGAGTTTTGAAATTCAAACTTAACGTATTCTGGGCAAGATCGAAGTTCAAAGGTTGAGCTCGATCGTTCGAACACGATATCAACGTTCCCTGCCAAATCTATAGAACATTCATTTTTTTTATTTTTATTTTTTTTTAGAAACTTAGCTTAAGGAACAATGCTTGAAGTTAGGATTAGAAGCATTTAAATTTTTTTGCTTACTTTGGAAATTCTTTCAAAACAAAAGAGTGCGTGCTACTACCAAAGGTGTAACCCAACCTATCTATTCAGTGCACCTATGTGGCCTAGTCAACCTAACTACTAAACGTCAGATCCAAAATTTAGTTATGATAGCTGGCATTGTCCTCAACCGTGTCCTCTTCCTCCTTAATTATTGTTGTGTTATCATCATTGATGCTTAGAAGAAATGCTATCCTCAAGGGATGTGTTCCCCCTTGAAGTGGCCTTCAGTAGTTGTATCTCGTTCCATTTCAGCTCTGCATACTGATAGCCACATAAGACATGTGGGCTTCTGTCTTGCAATTTCTTTTGCCTTACGATGTTTCCACTTTACTGGAGCATGGTTCATTGTCACGCTCGTCTTATCACCCGAATATTCTTCATGGTTGATTTACACTTTGTGGGCATGTTGTGATTATTCATCATGAGCTTCGGCTTGCGTACCGCAAAAATGGCCTTATATCCTAGCACATAAGGTCCTTACTCCACCGACAATTACATAACACCAACTTGTGCTTACGCCGGTCACGTATATGCTCATGTAGCATAAAACTGCTGCAATAGGGTGACTGAAGTTCGTTCCTAAACCATTACCAATCAATTATTAACATTATCAAATATAGGCCGTCCCTTAGCCTACACCTCAACTTTAAAGTTATAATACCCAAAAGTCCTAATTCCATCATATGCTTTGGTCTTTGTATATTTCAAAGCCAACCTATAAGCTCATCTTTTGTGGTCGACAGAGCCGAACGCTCTGATATCATACTGTAACGCCTCCAAAATTAGGTAATTGTATTTACTTAACTTGGAGAGTTACTGGCAATTCCTCCAGCTCAATTAATTGGTAACTGACATATGGAATTTCCCATAAACTTATTAGAGTAAAAGTTTGTGGAAAGCGGAAATCATGATATGAGACATTTAGCCATAAAATTTTAGGACTTAATTATGCATCATCAATCATAGACTTAGAGCCTCCAAACAGATATTACCATAACAATTAACCACTAATTACCACCATGATAATATGAGCCATCCGATTGACATGTTCATCTCAACAAATTTCTCATTCTACTGCTTGGTAACCTGCTAATCTGCAAAACACTGATGTGTTTTACAGTGGAAAAGAAGTAAATGTGTAAGTCCATACCTTAGTAAATGAATTTTACAAAAGCGGTTATACAATGAGCCTTAGGTAACATTTTATATCTCTGGAATTATAAACATGAGTTTTTCACGGAAATTATGTGTGTTGCCTCTTTTATTATGTCTAATAAAAGTAGTTTATTTCAAAGAATTGATGATGCATAATTCCGGTAACGAACACTAATTTTTAATAAAGAGAAACCATGCTATACATATATATGAATTAGGTCTTAGCTATTCTAGCTCTATATGGTAACCCATGACATTAATTCCTTCCAGACAGGATTAACACTGTCCCTAGAGACATTAAATACAACACTGGTACCTCGAATATAGTACGCATACCGTCATATACTAGCAGCCCGACCAAATCCGACCTCAAGTGGCCCCACATGTAGGTTCTACAGATTGCATAGTAGATTTAAAAAATGTATGAATAAAGTTGGATGAGAGAAAGGTAAAATAACATTTATCTTCATTTTAAATATCTATTAGAGATGACAAATAAACATGCATGCGATCGTCACTAGCTAATGTATTGGCATTAGAGTAATGTAAATAATTAGTGATTGCAATAATTGGAAAATCAGGGCGCATATCATACCGCATACACCTGTTTCACAGAATTTTAAACAAAGATTGGCTGTGGACCAATTTGTTCTGAAATGCTTAAAAAGTGTATTTTCGACTTTTGCAGCTCATAACGAATGCGGAGCTAGAGACGCTTCCTCTCTTCGTTCCCTTACATCCTTTTGAAGGTACGGTCTGTTTTATCCTTCACTTCGTTGCATTAATTTCAGCTCTTTTTTGCACCTATAACAGCTTTCCAAATCGTGACTGAAACTGACTTTTCTCATATAATTCAAGCATTAATCTAATTAAGACAAATGATAATGGAGTAGTGCTTTAATTAAGGAGGACTAGAATCTTCCTTGTGTACTCTCAAATTTCATATATGTGGCTTTTAAATTACAATTGGATCAAAATTTAATAATGGACTGTAAGAACGAATAAAAATTTAAAGAGAGATAAAGGAAAGAGAGGAAACATAGATTTTAAGTGGTTCGGCATATTGTCTACATCTACAAGTCAAAGCCTTTTGTTGGCTACATCTTTCCTTGATATATTTGATTGTATACAGACTCTACTTATAGATAAAGAATCTAAACATTACAAGTCTCTTCTACTTCTACACTAACAATAATTTATCATCTTATAACTCTTGTCTCTTGAGTTAATGTAACTCTTGTCTCAATATGAACATCTTAAATTCAATGGTAATTTAAAAAGGTACATGATATCTAGGAGGAAACAAGGAGCATTACTCCTGATAATGTAATGTTTTCTGCAATTGGAGTAACTGTAAATTTCTTGATTTACAACTGTAAACTGCTGAAGGGGGAAGGGAATTATGGCCAATTAATTAAGATACTACACCCAATTTCCCTACATTTTAGATAGTTATTACTTATTTCTAGAACACAAGCTGTATATATATAATTTATCTATTGTCTCAAGGTTGACATTAATATATAAACATTACACATTTGCTATTATTAACTGATCGATCGACAATAAATCTACGTATATAGGATATCTTTCTGTTAATATATATGCATGTGTTTATGATTGCAGATCTCAAAGAAGAAGAAGTGAAATGCATAGATTCAGATTTATCTCCACCTGAACAAGTTCAACAGGCAGTGAACTGTTTGCCTAATTCTGCAGAAGATATATTTGGTGGTATAAAACCTTATTTTCGTTGGTGGACAATATTGGACTACTCAAGAGCTTATACTAGCCGAAAAATAACTCCTCGATTGGTAGGCCGGCCAACTTTGTTACCTATAATATTCAAGAGCTTAATGTAGTCATTATTTGCGATTGAAATCCTTTAAAATGCTTTTATAAATCTTTTATGCGAGCCATCGCCGCCATGTGTATATATGTCCTTGTTGTAGCTACTATATATATATATATACTCACTGTACGTAGTTGACTTTTTCCATTTGTACAGGTTGCCGAGCGATTTATAGCGGCTGTACATGAATGTTGTAATCCTCCTTTGCAGATGTCATTCTTTATTAACTATAATGTTGAAGATATTCTAAAGCAAGCAACTGAATCCACACTTCGGTATGAACGAGGTACGTACGTACGTACACTAGCTAGTAGTACTCTAACATATATATATATATATATATCGGTCGGTTGAGCAAAGCACGACGTACACGTGTCTTTCTAATTATGAATGCCCCAACACTGGATTAATCATGCATTAATCTCATTCTATCGATCTCCAGGACAACCAATATCAGTCCTAGATGGAGTCCCAATTGCTATCAAGGATGAAATAGACTGCTGCCCTTATCCAACTACAGGTAAATTAATTCAAGATTCTATATATATATATATATATATAGATATATCCCGGCCCCATTGTTACTATCAAACCAATAATCCTAACTTTCTTTATTCTCAAAACTAATAATAATTAAGGAGGAACGAAGTGGCTGCACAAAGTAAGACCTTGTACTGATGATGCATGCTGTGTTAAGCGCCTCAGATTATGTGGCGCCATACTTGTTGGGAAGACCAATATGCATGAACTTGGGGCTGGAACAAGTGGGATCAATCCTCACTACGGGTAACAAACTCCACTCTGCTTTTTTATTATATATATATATATATATATATATATATATATATATATATTATTGTATTCGTTCATCTCGAAACAATTAACATATATATGACGTACACTACTGTAGGGTTACTAGAAATCCATATGATATCACCAAGATCTCCGGAGGTTCTTCTAGTGGATCTGCCGCAGTGGTCGCTGCAGGATTGTGCCCTGTCGCCCTTGGTGTTGATGGGGGAGGTAAATTATATTATTTCAAAATATTTTCCACCAAATAAATCTATGCAGCGCATGCTTTGTTTGTTGGTTAAATATTACTAAACTTAATTTAGTAATTTTCATTTCTAATTATTTAATCTAGCTAGGTTCATGAAGTTAAGGGTCTTTCATGTATTTGACGACCCATTTTTTATTTTTTATTTTTATACAAAACAGAATCATCATAGTAGCATGACGATTAGTCATTAAGCCAATATCAATCTAATACATCTCATAACATATGCACAATATATCAAAGATAAACCTATAGCACCAGAACTAAAGTCATTAACTCAAAAGTAGAAATACAACATCAGAGCCATACATTTGTTTATCTGTTTAAGGCTTAAATCAAGTATTATTTACATCATAAATGGCTATACAAAATAAGTGTTACATGCGACACAAGCCATATACAAAATGTCTGTATAAAAATACAGACTATTCGAGTCCGACACACATATGACTAAATGCGAAGAGCCTCAATCATAGTATCCCAAATACAATGCCACTGGGTCATCGTCGACATTAGTGGTACCTGCAGCCAAAGCATCAACATTTACACGGTCATTGTGATAGCCACGTCCACATAGGTGGAAGTGTGAGTACACAAACTTAGCAGTATAAAACTAAGTAAGTTTTCACAATGAGCTAACTCTTTTGTTTTATACCTTACGTTTACCATAATAGCTACTATTAGTGAGAATCATTCTTTAAAAGTTTCGTAGCTAATATGGTAAATACAGGCACTTCGTATCCATGAAGAATCTTACTACTTATATACTCATTTCTACATATATCATATGACTAAGCCATACTCGTATACAAGTTTTTCAAACCTTCGGAAATAACAAGCATACGGTAACATCTAAGCAGAAAATGAGTAGCATCATAACCCAGCTATAGTTGAGTTAGCTATGTAGGAAATTAACCCTTAAGGTATTTCCAAATTAGGAGAGTCCAAGTCATGTAATGAATTGTGAGAGATTCCCATATAAGGAGCTTCATGTATCCTAGTCCAAGTCAAGGTGGGATTACAATTCCTAACTCTAATTTTGAGTTAGTAGTAACCTTCATTTAAGGAGCAGTATAACAATAAAAAAAGGCAGAGAATTATTTAGTAAAAACCAACATTTATGTTGTGAGGTCTTGAGGTTCCTTTGAAACCTCTAAAACCTAATCATAAGGAAGCCACACAAGACTCATCATGCCAACCTTTTTGTCCAAGGCCCTATTACACAATATGTTTCTCAAGCTCGTAACAACTTGATATCATAGCCGGCCATGGCTTCATCGTCTCCAACAACGACTGAGCCTTAGCTGGAACACCTAGAGGCTAAACTTGAGGCTGATAGGCAGAAGATACAGAAGCGTTTTGCAGCCATGAACTCAAGGTTTGATCAGATGGAGGAACGACATACGAACACTGGGGATGAATCTATATGTAAATGTTGAAGACATTATAGAGTTGGTTGGAATTCTTGCCTTCCTGAGTGAAAAATTAAAAGACTTCTAATTTGCCGTGTGTGTGTGCACAATGTGTAACAAAATATTATAAATGCGAAATTTAAAGAACACATATATTTTTGTTAATGAAGTGGAACTCAATTAAGAAAAAAATCACTCCGGGGTAGCCAAACCCAAGAAATCCACTATCAGAAGACAAAGCTAATACATAGGCAGTAACACTCACATACTCGATGCAGCAATTGTATCTAGTACTCCAACACGTAACCCAACGTGAACACCTCCCAACCAAGTCTCCTACTTAAAGAGGTCTTCAATGGATTTTTTTACCTTAGAGACTTAGGGTTCCTCCCTAAGATAGACTTCAGTTATGAACACAACAATAGTACTACAGCAACAGCTAGAGAGTCAGCGGATCTTCACAATTTCTCCCTAAAATATACTCTCTAAGCTCTAAAGAATTCAATATCGAATTCTGTAAATAATATGTGCCTAGGGGCCTCTATATATAGGCTACAGAAGACCTAAATTGACACTGATTCTATTTTCTCTAGGAGGCGTCCAGACGTAAGCTGAGGCCGTCTAGACGGACAACTGTGCAATCGACTTTCCATAACGTGCTCCATGCAATACCATATTAGGGCCGCGTCTGGATGATGTTGCCATAGCATCTGGACGGTTGCACTTTTGCTGTATGCAATTTCCATAATAAGGATTGTGTCCGGACGGTGTTGCCTTGTCGTTCGGACGGTTGTAATTCTTTTCCACGTCTTGCCTTATCAAGGATAGAATCCGGATGGTGTTATCCTGTCGTCCAGACGAATGCAGCTGTCTTCCCATATCTGCATCTTCTCCCCCAATTTTTTTTTTTTTATTTATTATTTTTTTTTTTTATGAAAAACAACAAAAACAATAAAAACATGCTTCAATGGTAAAGAAACACAAATAAACCTAGTATGTATGGTCAAATCAAATCTGTCCTCAATGAGAGAGGTTCAGAAATACCGGGATAGAAAGATAGCTGCCTGACGTGCATTTTCTGCCATCCCCAAAAAGTACCAGCAGAAGTTTCTCAAGAACAACAAGAGAAATATGGGGATAAAACAATAATGGTTCCTAGATTGCAAGGTAAAAAAAAAAATGTCAAGGAGAAAATAATGCAATGCAATCAAACCTGATGCTCTAGGATTAGGAAAGAAATTCTAGGCATGTGTATCATCACCATCTAGGTGAGTCCACTCCCCCTCAAGGGATGAACATCTTCATCATTTCTGACCCATGCCTGCCTTCCTGGTGGTGGTTGTTGACAGGCCTTCATCTGGTGGTCCATCCACTTTATCATGCTCTGCATCCACAAGGGCATTCCTTTATAAAATTGGTCATTCTCAAGCTTCTGTGGCTTCTTCATATAGTGCCTTGATTTGTTTGACTTGGATTTGTCATTCTGATTGGCAAGAACAAATCACTGCTGTTGCTGCTGATGCGGTGGAGCCTGATGCCAGGCCAGAGGTCTAGTGTCGAATGTAACTTGTCTTGGCACCTTATTCTTGACCTTTGATTTCTGAGCTTTGAGAATGGAGCACTAGGGTCGGATGTGCCCACTCAAACCACAGTGGTGGCATATAGGAGACCTTCTAATGATAGGAGGCTTCTGAGTAGCCTTAGGACTAATCGAAACATCCCTATCAATTACTCCATTTCCTTTATCTAGGCCTGTGGATGGAGGCTCAGAGACTGTGGGCTTAACAAATACATTCTTAGAAGTAGAAGGCATATCAGAGGAAGAAGCTACATACTTGAGTCCGGTATTGTCTGTTGGGCTCTTCTGGATTGACAACATATGGGTCAGCTTCTTATCAGTGACCATGTCCAACTATCATGTATCTTGAGTAGCAAAGAACTCTTCTCCGTCTGTAAACTGTTCAACTCATGGATGTGATGCTTACAAGTCTCCCTCAACTTTAAGAACTCTACACAGAGGACTTTATAGACCTCTTTGAGTTCTTCCCCGTCTTCATCACTATGCTCAAAGTAGTAGGATTGAGAATCCTCCTGATCTTCATGTGGAGCCACAAAGACTAGAAATTTCTGATCTTAAGCAAGAGTTTCTTCTTCTGAATCATCATTGAGAGTCGCATTTTAGGCCTTCCCTTCACCCTGCTTGAGATTCCCACAGTTAGCTCGAATATGCCCAAAGCCTGAGCATTAAAAAGATCTGGATCCTCTTGGGTCCTTCTTCTCTGCTTCTTTAGGCTCAAATTCTCTTGTGGCCTATTTTAATCTTTCGTAGAATTTCTTCTTTTTAAATTTATCATTCTTCATTAGTCTCTTGAAATTTTTAGCCAATATTGCCACTACATCTTCTTCATTATCAGAGTCTTCCTCAACTGAGACTCTGGCCTTCTTCTTAGATGCTTTGAGCGCAATAGTCTTTACCTTCTTGACTAGAGGCAGGGAAAGCTCATATGTTTGAAGAGATCCTACCAACTCTTCAATCTTTAGATCATTGCTTTCTTCAATAGTAGTCACCTTAATTCTAAAACGCTCAGGCAAAGATCTTAGAATTTTTCAGATGAGCTCGAGTTTCTCAAGTCGCTCATCTTTGTGTAAAACTCTCTGAACTCATCTTCAAGCATCTTAATCTCTTCAAATCTAGAAATCAACATTTGGAACTTGACAAATTTAACAAGTTTAGTGCCCTCATATATTGTTTCTAAGATTTGCCATGTTTCTTGAGTGGTTTCACAGTTTGAAATTCTTGCAAATTCAGACGGTGAAAGAGCTTAACAAAGAGCATAGAGGGCTTTATTGTTAGCAAGTCGTGCATTTTTTTTTTCAGAAACTAGTTCGAGATTTGTATCCTCTAGCTTAATCGAACCAGTTTCAACACTTTTCCAACAATCAATGAATTTTAAAAAGAAACGCATACGAGCTTTCTAATAGCCATAGTTCGTGCCATAAAAAAGTAGAAACAGTATTAAGATTTTGAAACATAGCCAAAAAAAAGAAAAAAGAAAAAAGAAAAGAAAGAAAGAATAGAAGTCAAAAGGATTACACTCAATAAATAAATCTAAACAGAGTGTATCAAGCTTTGATACCAATTGAAAATTAAAAGACTTCTAATTTGCTCTGTGTGTGTGTGCACAATGTGTAACAAAATATTGTTGATGCAGAATTTAAAGAACACATATATTTTGTTAACGAAGTGGAAACTCAATTAAGAGAAAAACCACTAGAGAGCAACTAAGCCCAGGAAATCCACTATCAGAAGACAAAGGTAGTACATAGACAGTAACACTCACATACCCGATGCAGTGATCGTATCTAACACTCTGACACGTAACACAACGTGAACGCCTCCCAACCAAGTCTCTTACTTGAAAGGGTTTTCAATGGATTCCTTTACCTTAGGGTTCCTCCCTAAGATTGACTTCAGTTATGAGCACAGCAACAGCACCACGGCAACGGCTAAAGAGTTAGCAGATCTTCATAATTTCTCCCTAAAATATATTCTCTAAGTACTAAAGAATTCCATACCAAATTCTGTAAATAATACATGCCTAGAGGTCTCTATATATAGGCTACAGAAGACCTAAATCGACACTGATTTGGTTTTCTCTAGGCGGTGTCCAGACGCAAGCTGAAGCCATTCGAATGGACAGCTGTGCAACCGACTTTCCATAACGCACTCCACACAATACCATATCAAGGCCGCGTCCGGATAGTGTTGCTCTAGCGTCCGGATGGTTGCACTTCTTCTACACATAATTTTCATAATAAGGACCGCATCCAGACAGTGTTGCCCTGTCGTTCAGATGGTTGCAATTCTTCTCCACGTCTTGCCTTATCAATGATAACTTCCGGATGGTATTGCCCTGTTATCTGGACAGATGGAACTATCTTCACATATCTGTGTCTGTGAAGGAAATCCAATTTCTTGTCGATCTCTAATGAGCGTCCGGACATGTTGCCATGACGTCCGAACGGATGCTACCTTGAATTTTTTGAAACTTCTAGACATTGATGGGCGTCCGAACGCATGATTGAGCTGTCTAGACGAAATCTTGAGATCCGACTTCTCTGACTTGGAATCTGCACAGAATCTTCTTTTGAGCATCTTAAACCACTTTTCTGGAATGAAAAATCTGAAATAAACGGCATCCTTGAATATGTAGCAACATTACATAATAGTGATTTTGTCAAACAGAATGCAGCCAATCACAAGCTAACACTGAGTATTCAACTCAGTTCACTATTTAAAAAGTTTGTACAGTATAAAGAGCAACAGGAAAGTCTAATAAAGTCTAGTGCTATCAGTAGCTTACAAATGACAGACACATTATCTACAAAGTAATATAATATCCAAAAGTATAGACTTTATATCTGGAGCAAGGTTGAGCTGCATTTTTCTTGCTAACAGTAGTCGTGGATGCTTGTGAAGTCAGTTAGTCTCCTGACTTTTGTAGACTTGATGGTTCTTGTCTCTTGGAGGTTTTTTAGGAGGTAGAGTTGCTTGAGAGTTAGCAACGTTGGGGTAAGTGAGGACATCGTTGACACGCCCCCTCAAGGTCAACGGGAGAGGCATGCCGTTGAGCTTGCTCCGAAAGAAGGCAAAATGGGTAGTGGAGAGGGGTTTGGTGAAGATGTCGACAAGTTGGTCACGACTGGGCAAGAAGTGGATATTAAGTGTTTTGGAGGCAACCACATCACGAACAAAGTGAAAGTCAATTTCCACGTGTTTTGTACGAGCGTGGAACACAGGATTGGAAGATAAATAAGAAGCACCTATGTTATCGCACCAAAGTACGGGAGGTTGGTGTGCGGGAATGCCAAGTTCATGAAGAAAAGACTTAAGCTAGGAAATCTCAGCTGCAGCATTAGCAAGTACTTTGTACTCAGCTTTAGTGGTGGATCGAGCTACGGTAGCTTGTTTGCGAGAGCTTCAAGAAACCATATTTGGACCAAGAAAAATGCAATACCCAACTGTTGATCTCCTTTCATCACGACTGCCTGACTAGTTCGCATCGGTGTGAAGGCCTGAAGGGTAGTAGAGGAAGATTTCTGAATTTGAAGTCCGAAGTGGATAGTCTGCTTGAGATAGCGTAGGAGATGCTTGACTGATTGCCAATGGAGAATAGTGGGTTTCTACAGGAACTGAGACAGTTTGTTGATTGTGAAGGAGATATCAGGGCATGTAATGCACAGATATTGGAGAGCACCAATAGTGCTCCGATACAAAGTTGGGTCATCAAAGGAGGCACCCTCAAAGGCAGAGAGACTTGTGGTTGTGGACATGGGAGAGGAAACTAGTTTGGCAGCAGCCATGTTAATGTGTCAAAGTATCTCCAAAATGTATCGTTTTGGAGATAAGGGAGAACCACTAGGGGTGCCGATCACTTCGATGCCCAAAAAAAAGTGAAGAGGCTCAAGGTCTTTGATAGAGAAATCATATGCAAGCAAAGATAGCAACTCATCAATGGTAGAAGCCTTAGAGTAGGTGATGATGATATCATCCACATAAATCAGAATAAATATGGTAAATGCAATAAATGTGAACATGAACAATGAGGTGTCTAACTTACCTCCATGAAAGCCGATGGCAAGCAACTTGTTACTCAATATGGAGAACCAAGCTCGTGGAGCTTGTTTAAGCACATAAAGAGTTTTATGTAATTTGCCAATTTGTTGGGGAAATTGGGGGTGGGAGAACCCAAGGGGTTGAGACATGAACACATCTTCCGATAAAGTGCTATGTAAGAAGGCATTATTCACATCAATTTGCCTTAGAGCCCAACTAGAAAAAATTGCAAGTGACATAACAGTGTGTACTGTGGTGGGCTTTATGACAGGGCTGTAGGTTTCGCCGTAGTCAAGATGTGGTTTCTAATAAAAACCTTTTGCATCTAAGCGGGATTTATAACGATCAACTGTTCCGTTGGCCTTCCGTTTGATCTAAAAAATCCATTTGCAGCCAATGATATTTCCGACAGTGGATGAAGGAATAAGTTGCCAAGTCTGATTTTTTAGTAGAGCATCAAACTCAACATTCATCGCCTCACACCATTTGGGGTACCTGATTGCTGTAGAATAACAATCCAAGTTAGCAGAGGTGAGCAACGCATGAGGGAGTGGGAACTTTAGAGTGCCATCTAGAAGAAGCATTGGTTTAGAAATGTGGTGCTTTGACCATGTGGTCATAGGATGCTGGGTGGTAGTTGTGACGGAGATAGGTGGGAGTGGGCTAGTGCAGGAAGTAGGTGGGTTAGGACAGGATAGGTCTGCAAAAGGGACATAAGGGGAGGGAGAAGGATTGTCATGTGTAGAGGCTGAAGAGATGTAGTCTGAGTTGGAACATGTAGGGGGAACTCGTGATGCAGTAACTGGGACACTACTTCACGTAGGTGAGAGAAAGTAGGTGAGACAACTGGACAGATGTGGGAAAGAGGAAAATGAATAGGAGATGTGGATGGCTTGGAAGCAAGAGATTTGGACGAGGCATGAGCCTTATCAGCGAAAGGAAAAAGATCTTCTTGAAAGATGACATCACATGAAAAACAAATGCGCCCAGTAGGGATAGGAAGGCATTTGTAACATTTGTGGCGTAAGCTATATCCCATGAAAACACATAGAGTGTAGCTAGGTTGTAATTTGTTGGAGTCGTAAGGTCAAAGATGAGGCCAACAAGCATAGCCAAAATGCGTAACAATTTAAAATTGGGTGGGGTTTTAAAAAGAACCTCAAAAGGAGATTAATTTTTAAGGAGAGTGAGGTGTGGAGACTCGAGAATGGCCAATGTGCTATATAGAGAGGCCCGACACGGAGTTGATCCGAACCACCATATTCTTTAGCCTTCAGATTGAGGTTGGCTAAATCAGAGGTGATGTGATGAGAGGCCCCAAAGTCAGGATACCAATGCTAGTCAGCAGCGGGCTGTGGAGAAGCTATTAGTGCTTGCATGCTGGGATGGGAATCCCTTTGAAGGTTGTTGGTAGTAGTCCAACGCAATGTGTCCAGATTTGTTGCAAACCTGATATACGTACAGGGCGTGGAGGAGTTTCTCTTTTTCAAAGTGGCAAGGTGGGAATGGACTGGCATGGTGTGTGCTCGAGAATGAGATTTGAACAAACGTTCAAGAGTGAGCCAAACATCTCTGGACATTGTGCATCTGACAACGTGAGATAGGATAGATTCAGTTAAGCAGGAGGTGATTCACCAAGAATGAGTTGATCCTGCATAGTCCATGCTGTGAAGGCAGGATTGGGAGCAATGACAGTCCCAGTTTCAGACTGGGTGGTAACTGTTGGAAAAGGGCAGATTGACGTGCTATCACTACAAAGAACTCTACAATTGGCCGCGTGTCTACAATACCTGTTACTGTAGACACGCGTCCAATTAGCCACGTGTATACAGTACACGTGGCTAGAGGTATGCGCATCACAGTTGGCCACGTGTATTTAATACACGTGGCCAATTGTTTTTATCAAATATATATTAATAAAAACAAATTTTATTAAGTTTTGTATATGGCCACGTGTATTAAATACACGTGGCTAATTGTTTTTATTAAATATATATTAATAAAAGCGAATTTTATTATGTATATATACGTATAAGAGAATTGGCCGCGTGGCCTAAAGCCACGCGGCCAGAATTTGCTAGGCGCGCGGGAATTGTCCCGCGCGCCACTGTTTCAAATGAAAAAAAAAACGTTAAATACATGCATGTATCGCTCTCTCTCTCTCTCCTCTGTATCGCTCTCTCTCTCTCTCTCTCTCTCTCTCTCTCTCCTCTGTATCGCTCTCTCTCTGTCTCTCGCTCTCTCTCTCCTCTGTATCGCTCTCTCTCTCTCTCTCTCTATCTCTCGCTCTCTCTCTCTCTCTCTCTCTGTCTCTCGCTCTCTCTCTCTCTCACGGTTTGTTCTCTCTCTCTCTCTCTGTATCGCGCTCTCTCTCTCTCTCTGTCTCTCGCTCTCTCTCTCTCTCACGGTGTGTTCTCTCTATCTCTCTGTTTCGCTCTCTCTCTATCTCTCTCTGTCTCTCGCTCTCTCTCTCTCTCTCGCTGTCTCTCGCTCTCTATCTCTCGCTCTCTCTCTCTCTCTCTCTGTATCTCTCTCTCTCTACTGAACTTGCTCGTACGTGTGTTTTCCTCTTTCTTTCTTTCTTTTTTTTTTTTTTTTTTCAGTTATTATATTTTTTTCCTCTAAAAATAAAGAATTAAATTAAAAATACAATCAATTATTTAAAAAATAATTAAATACAGATTTAAATTAAATAAAAAATTATTTTTTAATTTTTTGTTTTTAAAAAACATATTGCCACGCGTATAATAATACACGCAGCCAATTGGCCGCGCGTATTAAAATACACGCGGCCAATTGTGCAGTTAGTGTCAACCGGATCCACCGCGTGTATTTACGTGGCCACTTGCACGCGGCCAACAGTTCGCCACGTGTACAGTGACCGTACACGTGGCGAACTGCAAGTGGCGAAAAACAATTTTTTTTGTAGTGTATCAACAAAGCCAAATAGAGAGTGTCCCTTTAAGATAGGAACAATGGTAGTCTTCCATAAGCTATAGTTATATCGGGTGAGTTTGTGGGTAAGGGAAGTGTGGAAGAGAAGTGGGACCAGTGGCAATGGGGGGGGGGGGTTGTAGGGAGGTGCATGGAGAGCAGATGTGGAAGAAATAGGGGAGGTTGGTGGAGTTGAACTGGCCATTGAAAAGGATCCTGAAAAAGGACGGTGGTGGGTGTAGCTCTAATACCACGTAAATGTTGTACAGTATGAAGAGCAACAGGAACGTCTAATGAAGTATAGTGCTATTAGTAGCTTACAAATAACAAACACGTTATCGACAAAGTAATATAATATGCAAGAGTGTAGACTTAATATCTGGAGCAAGGTTGAGCCCCACGTTTCCTACTAACAGCAGCCGTGGATGCTTGTGAAGTCAATGAGTCTCCTGACTTTCGTAGACTTGATGGCTCTTGTCTCTTTTAGGTTTTCCAGGAGGTAGAGTTGCTTGAGAGTCAGATACGTTGGAGTAAGTGAGCACATCGTTGCCACTACTAATCGCAGAAGAGGACCACAAATGACTCGAACTGGTCCTGGCACCAATGGGTCTATGATCCCAAAAGTGGCTAAGATTGACTTCCCACGTTCTGGTGGAAAAATGGACCGACGAGTTGGATCCATCGAGTCGAGAAATTTTCCGAATTCCTTGGCACCAACAAGGAGGAGAGGCTGCCCTTAGCCGCTTACCACCTTGATGACAATGCCCAGCTACGGTCATCTAGGAAGCCTGGAAGGAAGGCCTCCATGCCATGTACGGACCAACAATGTTTGAGGATTTCTTTGGTGATTTGTCTAAGCTCAAACAGAATGGGTCAATGAGGGACTACCAAGAACAATTTGAAAGGTTGTTAAGTCGTGTTGGACGACTCTCCACAGAACACCAACTGATGAAGGACACCATTCAGCCAGAGGTGCAAGCAGGCCGCCCCACGAGCTGCCAAGCACAATTTGAAAGGCTGTTAAGTCGTGTTGGACGACTCTCCACAGAACACCAACTGGGTTGTTTCATCAGTGGGCTGAAGGACACCATTCGGCCAGAGGTGCAAGCAGGCCACCCCACGAGCCTTATCGCCGCAATAGGCTTGGCGCAGCTGTACGAAGCCAAACATCAAGCCGAACGACGCAATAATGCGCCAGAGACCAAAATACCCCATAATTTGCCACCCATGTCATCGCCGACACTAACCTGACAAAAGAATCCTCAAATTCGGAAGCTCACTACAGAGGAATTGCGAGACATGAGGGAAAGGGAATTGTGCTTCAATTGTGATGAGACATTCATACCTTGCCATAGATGTGCCAAATTGTTTTGGCTGGAACTGGAGGATGATGAAGGAAGAACCTCCGTTGAGGAGGGCGGCAATGATGACCCTGAATTTCATGAAGGGCCGCAAGCTGCAATTTCTCTACATGCCATCACTGGAACCCGAGGGCCTCTCACGATGCGGTTGAAGGGAGACTTGGGGTGCTGCAAGATCGTGTTTCTCGTTGACAGTGGGAGCACGCACAATTTCATTAGCTCTGCCGCAGCCCGATGGGTGGGCGTCGCACCGGCACCGACTGAGAAGATGAAGATGCTCGTAGCCAATGGGGAGACTCTTCTCAGTGGAGGGTTCTGTCGAGCAGTCACCATCTTTGGTGCTATTTGGTTGTAAACACTCAAAACTTATTTTGTGGGATTTCTCTAGCTTGGTGATGAGCTTCACATGGCATGGAGAGAGGGTCACTTTGCAGGGGATGTCAGCACCAAAGGATTAGATGTTGGATGGGACCAAGGTTTAAGTTGCTATGTGGCTATTCCAGAGGGGCAGTGTTGCAGATTAAAGTCGTGCAGCTAGGGGAATGTGGGCCTGTGGATGAAAAGATAGAACCTAATATTAAGTCCTTGTTGGATCAGTATGGGCTTTTATTTCAAGGACCCAAAGGCCTCTAGATGAGTTACACAAGGCCAAAGTTTTCTCTAGATTGGACCTGCGCTTGGGCTACCACCAGATCATAGTTAATCCACCAAACACTCCATCTACTTTTTAGGCCTTAACGAATGATATCTTTCATAAGGTACTCCGAAAACTTTTTCTGGTTTTCTTTGATGACATTTTGATTTATAGCATTAATTGGGCAAACACTTACAACACATGGCTCATGTTTTCAACATTTTGCTAACCCATCAGTTGCTTGTAAGAAGGCACAAATGCCAATTTGGCAAGGTGGGGGTAAGTTATTTGGGCCACATCGATCATCTCCCCTCGTGGGGTAGTAATGGATCCCGAAAAAATTGAATCAATCATGGAATGGCCCAAGCCCACTACCCTCAAGGAACTGAGAGGGTTTTTAGGTCTCACAGGATACTATTGAAAATTCTTTCGGGGCTATGGAACAATTACTAAACCTTTGATAGAATTACTTAAAAAGAATGCCTTTGGGTGGTCAACTCAAGCTGAAAAATATTTTATCGAGTTGAAGCTGGCTATGACTTAAGCTACAGTCCTGGCTCTACCTGATTTTTCCAAACCCTTTGTAGTATAATGTGATGCCTTGGAGTCTGGTATTGGGGTAGTATTATTGCAAGAAAGTAGGCCCATAGCTTATTTTAGCAACGCTATCAAGGGTGAGAGTTAGGCCTCTCTACCTATGGGAAAGAAATAATGGCCCTGGTTGCGGCTCTCTAAAGGTAGAGATTTTATTTATTGGGCTCAAGGTTCCTACTGATAAAAAAAGCCTGAAGTTCCTATTGGATCAGACTATATCAATCACCGCTCAGCAAAGATGGTGGCTGAAGCTATTGGGGTATGAGTATGAAATTGAGTACAAGTGGGGAAAAGAAAATTCAGCTATAGATGCTTTGTCCAGAGTAGAAGGACCAAAAACCCTGATGGCTATCTCTCTTCCAGTGCCTCACTGGCTAGAATCCATCCAAGGTGAAATACGAACTAATTCAGACCTACAAGCTCTGGTTTCAAGAATACAAGAAGGGGAGGCGGAAGGTCCATGGGAATTCAAGGAGAGTCTAATTTTCTTTAAAGAACGGGTAGTATTTGTCTAGCACTTCTCCTCTCATCTAGCTTATTATTATTGAAGTGCATAAAGTACACATGAAGGTTATTTTTTTAAAACCATGCATAGGCTTAAAAGCAGTTTTTTACTGGCCCAAAATGAAGGAGAGGGTCAATGATGCAGAATAAATTGGACCTTTAGTTTATTTAAAGTATTAGTTTTATTTTTATTTAATTTAATTGATGTGTAATCCAATAATGGGTTTGTCCCTTAGTCATATTAGGGTTATGGTTTAGTCTATGAGTCTGTTTAAGCATAATGTTCACTTGTAATAGGCAGTTGATGATGAATAAAAAATTGAGCTTACGTCGCTATCGTCTTCTCCCTATTTTCCCTCTCTCTCGACTTTCTTCTTCCTTCCTCTTCCGAGCTTCTTCTCCTCTATTTTTGTGTCTTCTTCCTCTTAAATTCTTGTTTTATTTATTCGATTAATCTGTCCTACATCAGTCAAAGCTTTTACTAGGCAGTACGACATGTGTCAAAGGCATAAAACTGAAACCACCATGCCTTCAGGGCTCTTGAAGCCGCTACCCAACCCCACAAAAGTTTGGGCTAAGGTCTCTGTGGATTTCGTGGATGCCTTACCCAAGTCCCATGGGAAATCTACAATTTTGTGGTTATTGGTCGATTGACAAAATATTGCCACTTCATTCCCATAAGTCACCCTTATACTGCTTCCCAAGTTCCACAGGTCTATTTTGACAACATCTTCAAACTACATGGAATGCCAGAGTCCATTGTGTGTGATCGGGACCCAACATTTACAAAGCCATTTTTGGACAGAGTCATTTTCCCTTCATGGAACTAAATTCAATTTTGGTTCCACTTATCACCCACATACATATGGGCAGATGGAAGTCTTCACTTGCACCGTGGAAATATATTTAAGAGGCCTAACTAGTTCTAGGACTAAGGAATGGGTTAAATGGCTATCATGGGTTGAGTATTGCTATAACACTAGTACCCATTTTCTCTCATAACCTCACTCCTTTTGCACTCATGTATGGTAGATCTCCCCCCACCTTGTTATCTAATGTTAAGGGCATCGCTCAGGTGGAAGCAGTTGAGAAGACCTTGGTGAATGTGATCAATTGCTCCAGAAGGCTAGAGATCGGTTACTTAAGTCTCAACATCAAATGACACAAATTTACAACAAGCACCATAAGGAGAAGCAATTTTGCATATGAGACTCGTTTTTTTGAAGTTGCAACCATACCGACAATCTTTTGTCGAGTTGCGCAGCAATGCCAAATTGGTAGCTAAATATAGTCCATTCAAGATTTTGAAAACAATTGAGCCTGTGGCTTATCTGCTCGACTTGCCCAAGGAGTCTAAGTTGCATCCGGTTTTTCATATTTCAGTCCTTAAGCAATACATCGGAACCGAAGAACCTATACCAACCCAGCTTTCAAAAGTTCCCAATTTGTCTGTCCAGCCGCAAGCTGTGTTGGAACAAAGTACGAATACGTAAGGGGCTGGCCGAAGTACTAGTGCATTGGGTGGGTTATTCTCCAGCGGATGCCTATTGGGAGAAGAAGCTTGATTTCCTTTCTCACTATAATACAAATTTTTTTTTCACTTTTTCATAAATTTTTTTTTTACTTTAAATCACATCAATCACTTTTTACTTTTATTCAACAAAAAAATTCATCCCATAAGAGGAGGGGAGGGGAGGGGAGGGGAGGGGGGTTATTAAACGGGCCCTAAGACATTTTTAAGGGGGAGAAATGTTATGATCCTCACTCAGTTACTCTTTAAGTCTTGCTCTTTGCCTACCTTTCTGAATACTGAGAGTATTTGCATTAATTATGGTTGAGTCAGCTATGTAGTAAATTAACCCTTAAGGTATTTCCATATTAGGAGTGTCCAAGTCATGTAATAAATTGTGAGAGATTCGCATATAAGGAGCTTTACATATCCTAGTCCAAGTCAGGGTGGGATTACAATTCCTAACCCTAATTTTGAGTCGATTGTAACATTTATTTAAGGAGCAGTACTACAATAAAATAGGCAGAGAATAATTTGATAAAAATCAATGTTTACGTTGTGAGGTCTTGAGGTTCCTCTGAAACCTCTAAACTTGAGTCATAGGGAAGCCCTGCAGGACTCATCCTGCCAACTTTCCTATCCATGGCCTTGTTACACGGTCTGTTTCTCAGGCTTGTAACACAAAACGAAGCTACCTACTACCACCTAACTTCAATGATTCAATGAGCAAATCGTCATGATTATAGATTCCCGAAGTGATACTTTGTTTTTGCGTATATATAGCACACTGTATTTAACAACCAAATCATTGAGTAGAGTTATTTGTCTGTACCTCTTTCATTTTTATGTATAAATTCTTCATAGTAAATTGGCCGGATAGATTTGCAATATATGCTTATAACTGAATGCTTCATCCATATCTCTATTTCTAGGATCTGTGCGAATGCCAGCAGCTCTTTGTGGTGTTGTTGGTTTGAAACCAACTTTTGGGCGCATACCTCATTCTGGGTGAATATTGATTTTACTCTACTAATCTCTTTGTTATATATAAGACCATTTTGAGAATAAATGGTTTTTTTTTTTTTTTTTTAGTGTTCTTCCTCTGAACTGGACGGTGGGAATGGTTGGGATCTTAGCAGGCACCATTGAGGATGCATTTATTGTGTCGGTGTTCTTCTTTTGACTATTTATGTCTCTGTTGATTCCATTTTACTCTTCGGTGGTACGTATTTATAGCTTTTACCATTTTAATGTTTACAGTTATGCAGCTATGAATGGACGACTTCCATCAGATCAACCCACCAGTGGTGTACAGGTTATCTTTTTTGTTTTGATCATTCAAGCATGCATGCATGCATAAATTAATTAATGCTTTCTTTCTAAACCTAATATATATTGAGCTTCCACTACTTCTCGGATCCTTGGGACAATGCATGCATGGCATGAATGAATTGTTTCATAAGCCAATTTGATTTTTGGACCTTTTTCTTTTGGATAAACTTCCAGCCCAAACTGTATTTTCCACTGTTCCATTCAACTAAACCTATCTCTGATGTCAAATTAGCCAAGTATGCAGAGGTTAGTAACTTGTTATGATCAAACTGTATTTTAATAAAAATGATGATTCATAATTATTTTATTAATTATATAAGATGATCATTGTCTTCTGATATTCTTAATCTTATATTCAATTAAACCACTAATTGGGAGAATTAGTGGTTTGATGATTGCAGGGATGATATCAAAATATGTTGTTCTAAAGCTCTAGACAAGCTTCAGGAGCACTATGGTTGGAAGGTGTCATTAATTGAATTGATGTTTTCTTATATCTAATTTTTTTGCATCTTGGTAGCGAGATAATTAATGGTTGTTATATTATTATGCAATAGATTGTAGAGGTGACTATACCGGATATAGAAGTGATGCGATTGGCACATTATTCAACAATTGGATCTGAGTGTAGTGCTTCCCTTAGTTCTCATCTAGAAAAGCTGTATGTTCTTTTCCACTAGTATTGCGTGCAATTTCTTCACTGTAGAAATCAAAATGCTGACACTAGAAACACATTGCAGGAATCCAGCAGAATTAGGATGGGATACAAGGGTAGCACTTAGCGTGTATAGTTCTTTCAGCAGCAATGAGTACATAAAGGCACAGAAAATTAGGTAATGCTTTTTACCTTGTTTTATTCATTTTTATGTAGATAAGTTGGAAAACATAAAGTAGACAAGACCAAAAAAAAAATATACTAGCTACAATTAGTGGAAGACCAAATTCCACAAAAGTATTTTATCAAAAACCCATTTTAGCATAATTTTAAACACATATTATGTTTTGAAAACAACTTACAGGTTAAACTATTTAAGTGGCCACAAATACATATAGCTTAAATTAATAAAACCTTGGTTTCATAATTTGGTCCAATAAAAAATATCAACATTGAAACCTTGGAAGCGATTACGCCATTCAATCAACATGAGCCCACTCTACAATCACAAATGCTATCACCCTTATGACATGGATTTCCAACCAATATGACCCTATGCATCCTAGAAATAGCACTAGATCTTAAATGTGATCAATCTTTAATGTACTAATAGTTACTCCCTAACTTCTATAAATAACATGAGGCACTACTACTATGCTTTGAATTACATTTGCAACAGAAAATTATATAAATGTTTTCTTTTTAAAATAATTGAAGTGAACTATAACTGTAAAAACAATACCAAAGCACTAGAACATCATAGTTTATTCACATAAAGTCGCATATTTACATCAATTATCTAATCTACAACCATAATTAAATATCATAAACTGTCAATTTCTACATCTAGTACTGTTTAATCTTAACTAAACATCAAATCCCCATATCTTTGAATAATTTTTCTATCAATCACTCTTGTTGCTCGTCATCTACCTCAATGTGCTCACACTCTGTAAAACAATGTTTTATAGGTAGAAATATAAGTGCACGACTCAGTAAGTAAGAATTAGCCTTAACATAATATATCATAACAAGAAACATTATAATCACAAACGGAAAGCATCGTTTAGCATAAAATATCATGATAATCATCTATCGCATAGCATAAACAATATAATTCTAGTTGTGCAGATTATATTAGTTTCCTTACTTAAAACTTCATATCTTTAAGATATTAATAAATTGGAGTGATTTTCTCATGATCGAGCCTCAAGTCGTCATCATGGAAAATCAACCACACCATGGCTGAACAACAGATTGTCACAATGGTGATCATTCTCATGACTGAACAACAAACCATCATCATGAGTGATTCTCCTATATATGACCGTATACCAGACCATCGTTATAGGGAATCATAAAAAATTTTATTCATCCACTAAGATTTAACTATTAATGATAGAAGTTTACTTATAAAACATATTTAATATGACATTTACTTACATGGAATAACATGCAAAAAAAAAAAAAAAAAAAACACTTAATATGATAAGGATATTCACTTACTTGTCTTGCTTAAGTTCATGCTTGCATGCTTAACCTTGTAGCACGTATCAGTCTCTACAAACTTTCCTCTTTATATTTCTCCAAGCTTCTCTCTCTTTCTCTCACTACGAATACTTTTAAAAACCTCTCTCTAGGTGCTAGAAGACAAGAGAATGAGAAGTATGAAATTTCACATTCAGAGGGTTGCTATTTATAGAAATTTCACAAGCTTGTGAATCCCTTACTTTGCCATTAAGGAAGCTTCGATATTAAGGAAACTTTGACATGTGGTATGGCATAGGGGCTAGCACATGGCATGATGTAGTTTTACGCATGTAGCACTAAATTGAACATAACTTTCGCTACGAGTATCATAATCGTGCATAAGTCTATAACCCAGAAAACTCTTTTCAGAGCACACATCGTAGTCACCTAGCTATGCTTGGTGTGAGTCATTTTTGGGGTCCAAATTTCACCATTTTCTCCTCTTGAATTTCATTAAGTCTTTACTTGCTATCACATGTTGTCAGAACATCCCAAGTTCTACTTGATGTATATATATATACTTCACTCCAATTTCCATTGTCCTTTAGATTTTAGTTATTCTAGGTATTTCATCCTTCCCTCCTAATAAAAATTTCATCTTCAAAATTTTTACGAACTACTACTTACATTGAACCTCTAGTCTAGTGACTTTGTTTTAGTAGGTGCGATTTTTCTTGTATGAATGCAGAAAATAGGGTGTATGATCCTTGAGTTAAACGATACTTAGTACGACATAAAGGGAATAGAACCTGTTTCCATATCAAGATCAACTTTTGCCTCCCTTGTGCAACCGATTTATGGTCGTTCCTCTTTGGTGCAGATGAATCTCTAATGGTAGCCACAATGCAGTTCCTATAAATGTGGCATGCCTTGCCCCATTGGGTAGCATGGTTTAGTTCCTCTCCTACACAACTCCCATTGATGTCTACGGCATTTTGGACACAATGGTGCCTACTAGAGAGTAGGGCGCTCATGCCTCTGCAATTGCCCCAAGCTACTACCATAAACTATCCTCTTTACGGGCCTTTCATCGCTCTCAATTTGTGTGTTCTAACCCGAAATCAACCACACAATACCAATAATTGTCACAAGATAAATTTATTGAAACATAAAGCATATAGACATCACAACCACAAAATCTATAAAACAAACACACATCAACAACACAACACTTGCATCTCACATCCATTTGACAAAACTTTTTGTGTACAATTACATTAGGACTTCCATCTGACAAAGCTTACTGTATACCATTTTGTTAGGACTTGCATCTAACATTCACCTGACGAAACCTATTGTGTGCCATTTCGTCAGGACTTGCATTTGACGTCTATCTAACGGTTAAGCACTAGAAGCCCTTCACAGCTTCAAATAATGGATGTCAGAACATCCATCTGATGACTAGCACAGTAACCTCAAAAACACATATTTTCACACAAAACACTTGGGTGATAAAAAAGATTTACAAGAAAAGTTTTGAACACCGAATGGGGCCAATTTTTTAAGAACTAACTGTTAGGTATGGGATTCAAAATGAGATTAGATGTGAATCTTTTAATAATTTATAGGTTCATCTTGTAAGCCTTCTCCCACTTTCAAATATACCTTCTAGTCGAAAGTACCTTTACCATAGGATTTTAGAGCTTATTCTTTCTAGTTATGCCTAGGTTCAATAAACCAAAGGCTCTTGTGAAAGAAGTTCACCGAGAATGAATACAAAAGTGTTGGAAGGATTTTCCTGCTAGGGTGGAAATCTAGGAGGACAAAGAGAAACGAAAAATGGTAATAATGAATGATATGTGAAATATGTCTGGCCCCAACTCTATTAATAGAATGCAATGCAACTCTTCACCAAGAGTTTCATTGTTTATCTTTCCATAATCTCCATGGAAGTCATCACCTTCTGTGGAGATGATTTGGTGTAGGAATCACCACATTTGTTATGATGTGATCATCCCATACATCATCATCTCCCATTTAATGACACTATAATAGTTGATAAACTGAGTTGAACATGATTACCTTGGTACCAATAACTCTTTCATGCCAACTCTCATGTGATTCTCATATATCATCGTCAAATTGTGACTGGCTTATATGTGTGAACACTTTGTCACTGCCTTATATGACTTCACCCTTTACCATATGCTTTCTGACCAAGCACATAGAGGTGACTTCATTTCGATATATATAAAGCGAATGGCGTCCATTCTCCATGGTTAGGAACATAGTCCACACCCATACCACAATTGACGACTTCAGTCGTACCCAAATACATGGGTTTGACTTCCTCCAAACCTTTGGTCAACTACTTCCTCTAAAGCCATTATTCATGACGTTTTCCTTTATTCACCTTAATAGTGTCGTTTACACTCGCAGAACATATATACCTAGTCTCAGCATAATGCCCTTTAGCAAACTTTACATTTATGTGAGCTATATTACTCATACCTCGTCAGTATTATTTGCCTTTAACTGACCAATTATGTTCCTTATTAGGCAGAAAATCATAGAATCATTGATTCAGGTGTCCTCGGATCCTCTTAACTATGTGCTAAGCCATGTAGCTATCACCTAGGTGTTTCTTAATTCCAATCTTGATTCATGCCCTCTTAATTTATCCATAAGCATCCCTTAGTCAAAGCTCGACTACAACTTCAAACTCAACTTCAATTTCACCCCTCTCCACTATATCTTGAATATAATGATAATTTAAAGCAATGTGTTTGCCTTTGGAGCTACATACTCCACTTTCTATATAACAGATAGAGGGATTGTTGTCACAAAACACATTGATTGGTCTGCTAGGTATACCTAAATTTAAACTATCAACAAAACGTTTAATCCAAACCGCATTACTTACCTGTGCGTTGGATGATACATACACATCTTCCATTATGGATTTAGCAACACAATTATGCTTTTTGCTTAACCAAGAGATAGCTAGCCGTTCCATCGAATAGGAACACATAACCGTTAGTTAACTTTCTGTCATCTAAATCTCCTACAAAATCTGCATTTGCATATCTTGCAATTTCTAGATCACATAATCCAAAATATAAACCCATGTTTTTAGTGCCTTGCAAATATTTAAATATTTGCTTTATTGCTTGCCAATATGTCTTCCTTGGATTGGATTGATATTTGTTCACCAATCCTATTGCATGAAAAATATTAGGCCTTGTGCTTGTCATCGCATACATAAGACTACTCACAGCTTGGGCATAGGGGACTGTTTCCATTTCTTTAATCTCTGTCTCATCCTTATGAAACTTTTTTTTGCTTAAGTGTTGACACCTTGAGACACGTGTACTTAAAGGTTTACATTTATCTCTAGAAATTCTTATTCCCAAGACATAGGTAGTAGCACGCATATCTTTCATTTGAAACTTAGATGCCAAGAATGATTTCTAGTGTAGCTTGGTGGAACTTCAAATACCATTGTCTCGATGATTGCTTGATTACTTAAAGAGATCTTTTAAACTTGTAGACATTCTCTTCATGTCCTTTCACTTGAAATCCTTTTCGTTATGTCATATAGATATCCTCTTTTAATTCCTCATTTAGGAATGTCGTTTTAACATCCAACTCATGTAATTCCAAATCCATTTTGGCTACCACGGACACGATTATTCTTATCAAGACAAACTTTGCCACAGGTGAATATGAATCAACAAAGCCTACATCTGGTTGTTGAGTAAGCCATTTGGCCATCAACCTAGCTTTGTACATATCAAGGCTTCCACCTGCTTTGAATTTCTTTCTTAGTACCCAGTTTCATCCAATGGCTTTTTTTTGACGTGATAAATCTGTGAGGTCCTAAACATCATTTTTCTTGATTGAGTCAAACTCCTCATTCATAGCTTCAAGCAATTTTTCAGCATCATTACTGCTCACATCTTCCTTAAAATTCGCTAGATCATCTTGTCAATTTATGTCATGTACACTTAGAACATAATGAGTACTAAGTATACTTGATGGTCGCTTTTGTTTTTTACTCCCACTATTTCCAATAGTTGTATCCATGTGCGATTAATCATCAGACTTTCTCTTACTCCCCACTATGTTGAACTTCTATCTCTTGCTCATCTTCTAATTGAGTATCTACTGATGCTTGGCACTCACGATCTTTATCTTGTAAAAGTTTGATCTCCTCTATATGAGTAATTTTGTTAGTATTCTCTAGAAATATAGCATCCTTACTTTCTACCAACCTCTCTCAGAATGGTAGAATCAGTAGCCACTACTATTCTCTATGTATCCTATAAACCTGTATTCCCATGTTTTACTTCCCAACTTATCTCTTAGGGGCTTTAGGATAAGTACATGTGCCTTACATTGCCATACCTTGAAATTTTTAATATTTGGTTGTAGGCCTAGCCAGTATTCATAGGATGTAAGTATTTTAGATTTTTTTTCTTAACTTTGTTAAGAATGTATGTTGTCATGCATAAAAGTCTCCCTAAAAATGAATGGGTAAAGCAGCATATGCCATCATAGATCTTGTCATATCCATCATCAGCATTTTGTTCCTTTATCTGCAATGCCATTTTTCTTAGGCTTTTAAGGCATTTTTCAGAAAAGCCTTATTCCACTTTCATTGTAGAAATAATCCATGGTTTCATACTCACCTCTCTTATCATTATTTAAGCTCTTTATAGACCTTCCCAAATGATTTTCTACCTCCAATTTGTATTCCTTGAATTTCTCAATAGCTTCACACTCATGTTTGAAAAGGCAGATATGTCCATATCTTGAATAATTATCATTAAAGGTAATAAAGTATTCTATTCATGTATGTGTCTTAGTTCTTAATGGTCCACATATATCAGAGTGGATTACTTCTAGCAAATCTGATGATTTCCAATGTTTTGAAAAGATTTACTAGTCATTTTTCTCTTATTACATAATTAACTTGTATTAAAATCTTCATAATTAACTTGTGGTAGTAATATGCTCCTTCTCATTCTAATCATTTTATCTTTATTTATGTGACCCAATCTCAGATGCCATAAATAAGAACTATTTTCACTTACTGCCACATTCAAATAATCAGAAATAGAAACTTGATTATCAACTTTTAGTAAGTATATATTGTCCACCTTTGCACCATTTACTTATACATTTTCCTTCCTAATATAGACCTTTCCATACTTGAATTTATTCTCGCATCCCTTCTTATCTAATACAAGCATACTTTAGATTTATACAGATACTAGGCACATACAATATATCATTTAAAATAATGACTGACCCATTGATAGAAATCTTGCATTTTCCTTTTCCTAACACATCACTGTAAGTGTTGTTGCCAATGTACACTTTGTGCTCCCCAACTGTCTTTTCTTTAAAATCTACAAAAATTCCTCGGCCTCTTGCTATATGTCTTGTCGATGCTGAATCCATCTATCGAGAATTTGTTGATGGTTCCACCATCATTCTTTCAATGACTGCCATTGCAATTTCCTTATGTGTCTTGTTGTCCTTGTTCCTTGGACAATTCTCCTTGAAGTGTCACTTCTTTCTGCACCTCAAGCATGCTCCTTCAACTTTCTTTCCACCTGTTGGCTTCCCTTCCCATCTTCTCTTAAACTTCTGTGCTTTGCCTTTAAATGTGAGCACATGCGAGGTCTGAGTCATCATCAAATTACTAGTTGTCCCTCCTTTGCTTCATCATCTCTTATCCTAACACAAGCATAGGGAGAGATATCATGAAAATTTCTTTGTCACTATGTGTCAAACAAGTTACCACATGTTCCCATGACAAAGGAAGACTATTAAGTATGGTCGTCACTTGTATTTTGTCTAATATTGGGTGACCAACATTTGCAACTTCCTTCACAATGAGTTCAATCCAGTTTACATGGTCACTTGCATAGTCTTTCTCACCCATACGAGCACTGTTATATTTGTCTAATAACAATTGTATGTGTTTGTTAGACCTTGGGCCATACCTTTTTGTCTAAAGCCTCTATCTATCATGTCTTTTGTTATCTCGTGTCCTTCAAAGAGAAGAATTATGTTGTTTTTATACTGTGGAGAAGGGTGTCCCTTACCATTAGGTTGTCTTACATCCATTTTTCTCATTTCTTGACGGCCTCATCTCTTCACTCTACCACTTCTAGCTTGTTAGTTGTGAGAGTGTACAATGTTTTCTCATGTGTTAGTACATAAGAAATAGGTCGTTTCCACCTTCTAAAATTCATTCCAACGAGGCTCTCAACTTTTGAGGCATCAATACCACTTTTAATAGCCATTTTAAAATTTGGATACGAAAAAACAATATTTACTAATACAAATTAATAAATTCAAGTTGTCTTAATTACAACATAACAATATAAAAATAAAAATGTGGTTTTATTTATTTCAAACCAAATAAATAAATTGGATAAATGCATTTTTTATCCCTATGGTTTGGGTTTTGACAAATAGCTTCATGAGTTTAAAAAAGTGACTAATCACTCGGGGTAAGCAAAAATGAACAAATTAGTCCCTACCACTGGAAACGTTGATAGGATCTGTTAATGTACTAAATTGAGGTGGCCGATCTACCCCTATGGCCTTGAGGGTGAAAAATTTGAGGGGGTAGCCGAACCAGCCCTAAGGGCCATAGGATGGTATGGCCACTGCCTCTGGTCTACCTGATTCATGTTGATGTGGCATATTAACGGATTCTATAAACTTTTCTAACAACAGGGGCTAATTTTTTTTTTTTTACTTATCACAATGAGTGATTAATCATTATTTAAAACTTAGTTAGCTATTTGTCAAAACTCCAAACCCCAAAAATGCATTTATACCTAAACAAAATAAGCAGATAATAATAATAAGAAAAATCGCTCGGCACCGTGCTATGTCAACCTAGCCTGATAATTGTTTAGGGAAGCCTTGTACTATGCTAAATTTGGATCTAGCAAACTCACCCATTCACTTCTTCTCGACATAGTATAGTGGATGCCCAATGGTCATGGGTCCCTCAGCCTCTGCTCAATGGTACTAATAATCCTCAATGGATGCGGACACTTTAGGCCTCTGTCATTGGAGATCTCAGACTACCCCAAATCAAGAATAGTGAATGCCACTTCCTTGTGTTGCCTTGGCAACAACCAAAAATGAGGAATATACCTTCGATACTTGTCCCTGTGGCCTTGGTCGGAAGACTTTCCCCTTTCCCAAATCTTCTTGTGATTTTTCTTCTGTAAAATTATGTCTGGAAATGTTGTATTGATCTTCCCCTTTGAACGATTTTTAAAATGGCTTTTGGATGTTTCTAATCGGGGCCGAAAAACAAGCCACAATTGCACCGGACTGGTCCGATTCAAACTAACAAGGGGTGGCGATGGCTCGACATGCTACATGGCTTTCAGGCATGGCTTGATTGGGCGACATGGCTTAGTTACTATGTCAGGTCGCGAGTTTTGGTCAGTTAACGAGTCAAAATTTTACCCGCCAATGATTGACTGAGCTTGGGCTCAAGCTTTAAGGATGGACTCTTTTGGCCAAGTCGTGATGTGCTCGTAGTTGGGCTTGTCCTACTACCCGAAACAACATCATTTTTGGCCTGGCTCAAAAAGAAGTTGTGTCATTTCTTGCAACCTCCAACATTTGCGAAACAATGTCACTTCAAATTGGTTGCAAAATGATGTTGTTTCTAGCTAGGGCTAAAAACGCCTACACTAGGCGCGAAACAATGTCATTTTGACACTGGTTTTGGCTGGGCCAAAAGGCTCGTTTATAATGCAACGTGAAAGGATGTCATTCCCACTTAGTGGAATATTGTCGTTTTTGTCGACGTTGGGAATGTGTTTTGATTGGCTTCTACTAGTACAAACAATGCTATTTTGATATAACCCACAAATTTTGACTCCTCTCCCTCTTCCAAGCTTCCCAAAACCTCCTCTTTTTTTGGGGATGACTCCCCAACACTCTCAAAACCCGGAGGAGGAGTTTTTCTTCGGATTTGGTGAGAGAGATTGGTTTGGAAAAAGCTTTGTTTTAGATATTGAGGAAGAGAGGATTTTTTTCCGAGAACCTTCTACAAATTGGTACATTCTCCTTAGTATCTCCACGTTCTCGGTGTATATTAGTCCACCCACGGTAAAAGTTAAAGGCTTTTCTTCCAGTTTGATAGTCGATTGATGAAGATTGTAAAAAGCCACTGATGATGCCAAACTCAACACTTATTTGTTGATGGCCTTGTATACTTCCTCCAAGATTATTTCTAAATCTTTTAGTTTTTCTTTGTCTTCCTTAACCTATTGCTCTGATACTATTAAAAGAAATTAAGAAAAAATGAATACAAAAGAGTTGGAAGAATTTTCACGTTTGGGTGGAAATTGAGGAGAACAAAAACAAAACAACAATGGTCAAAATGAATAATATTTTATATTGGTTTCACCCCATCTTTATTTATAGAATGCAATGCAATTCTTCACCAAGAGGTGCATTGTTTCTCTTTTCATAACCTCCATAGAAGTTATCACCTTCTATGGAGATGATTTGGTGTGGGGATGACCACAATTGTTATGGTATTATCATCCTGTTATCATCCCTTACATCACCATCTCCCAATATCACATTTTCATCTCACATAAGTATTCTTAGGCTTTTTTTGTTTTTTTTAGGATCCTATCTAAGTATTCTTTGTTAGAGTTTCAATGGAAGACATTTTATTATAATGGAAATAGACATTCAAAATTGAGAAAATAATTTAAAAATTATCACAATTATTCAAAAGCCTCTAACATATAATGTATGCAATAAAGAGATGTATGTAATTAAAATGGACATTTAAATAGATAGCCTGCATATAAGCTTAAAAGTTCTATAAGTTTTATTACAGTGAAAGACCTAGATGCATCATTACAAAATCTCTTTTGAGTAGAGAACACAACTTATTAGAAGGTATTCTCCTAAAACTAATCACAAAGCTAATTAACATATCTCACACAAGTCTTAAAAAAGTAATGCATCATCTTTAGGCAGAATATACCAATGTACCCCGTTAATCGCTTCATGCCATCTTTTCAAATTGTAACATGCAATAACCTCCCTTGGCTAGGCAATAGTAGGTAATAGTTTAAAAGATGCAATTACATCCTTAAAATCTTTAAATGATAAAATAGATATATATTCATGAGTATGTCACTTTGGTGACAATCACTTCAATTCTAAATAATTTTCTCTGAGTAAGGAACTAGAGATAGCTTTTATGCCCATAAAAAACCAATCAATCACAACATTGATATATGCATGCCCTAATTAAAAAGAATCCCACATGCAATTGAAATAAATGTTAAATATAAAATATAGTACATGCGTGGTCACATAAACTTTTAACTCTATTGGCTGGATGAGGGCTAGAAACTAGTCAAAATTGATCGATCTTAAATTTTAATGTAACGATAAAAACCCATTTTTTGCAGATTTTTTTTTTATTATTATTATTTCTTTTATCTTTATCAATAACAAAAAGTTTTAACACTAGCACAAAGGCTTTGATACCAGTGGTTAGACTTATAATAAAACATGCTAAAAACTAGAATAGTATTATGAATCATGAAATTTCAACATACGCGTAGGAATTATCAATTTGATGTAATTGATGCACACATGTTGTTTAAATGATACAAATAACAATTTTTAGAAGCTAGATTTTTTTTCCTTGCTCCTTTGATACAAACTTTCACCATTGAAAACCAGCTTGTAAGGGGAGGGGGCCCAAGGGTTTATATATACACATGGCTAAAATTACACATAACCCATGTAACTTGGAATCATAACATATCATTATGCTCTGCAGCCATCGTTCATGGCGACTCACACTATCGGTGACTCAACCATAAAGCCGTAACCCATTCGATCCCATAATCAACAAGCTGCATCCAATCATATACTCAACGTGGTGCCTGACTCTGGTGTCAAATGATAGAAACCTTAGGTAGAACTCACCATTGAAAACTGGCTTGCTAGGAGAGGGTGCTTAAGAGCTTATATACACATGGTTAAGATTGCAAATAACCAATGTAAGACATTTGGGATTGTAACATACTGCTACACTTTGCAACCAACGTAATGATACAAACCATGGGTAGAACTCACCCTTCAAAATTGGCTTGCAAGGGGAGGATGCCCAAGAGCATATATACACATGGTTAAGATTGTACTTAATTAACTCATGTGAGATACTTGGAATTGTAATATACTACCAAGCTTCGCATCCGACGTTCACAGATGCCCACTTTATTGACACTAACCCGATTGTAGCCCTTTATCTTTTTGGTAGCTCCACTCAATTATCAGAATTCAATGACTTAACACTATACACAGTACCAAGACATTTTAATCTAGCCTATAAGTTGCCCCCTTCGAGACTTGACCACAAAGCCAGAACCCATTCCCATACTCAACAATTTGCGTACGTTCCCATACTTGATGTGGTAGTTGGGTCTGATGCCAAATGATACAAACATTGGGTAGACACACCCATGAAAACAAATTTAAAATGAGTTGTGTCTTGATCATATACTTTACGTGGTGACTAGCTTTGATATCAAATGATACAAACCTTAGATAGAACACACATTTGAAAACCGGCTTACAAGGGTAGGGTGCTTAAGAGCTTACATACACATGGTTAATATTGCAATTAACTCATGTACGAAACTTGGGATTGTAACATACTGCCACGCCCCAGAGCTAACAAAAATGATACAAAACTTTTGTGCAACTCACCATTGAAAATCGGCTTGTATAGGGATGGTTTCCAAGAGCTTATATACACATGGTTAAGATTTTACTTAACCCATGTGGGAAACTTGGGATTGTAACATACCATTACGCTCTGCAACCGACATCCACAACAAAACATTCTATCAACAATGATCCGATTGTAGCCTTTCTTTTTTGTGGTTTTACTCACCTATCAGTATTCAATTACTTTATACTATGCCCATACATAGTACCAAGACAATTCAATCCAGCCTATAGGTTGCCCCCTTCGAGACTCGACCACAAAGCCGCAAAACATTCATCCCATATTCAATAAGCTGCATCCGTACTCGATGTGATGGCTGAAGATGATACTAAATGATACAAAACTTGGGTATAACTCATCCTTGAAAACCGGTTTGTAAGGGAATAGCACCAAGAGCTTATATGCATATGGTTAAGATTGTATTTAACCCATGTGGGACATTTGGGATTGTAACATCCTCTTCTTAGTTATGAGTAATTCTATTTAGTATACTCATGTACAATTGCCATATAACCAAATGACGTGACAATAAAATTCAGTCATTAGATCAGCATTAGTTTTTTTTTTTTTTTACAAGTACAGATTCAAGGTCTGATGTTTACTACCACATCATTCAGTTGTATGATAGTTGTACAGGAATATACTAAATAGTATTACTTCTTAGGTATTACGTACACAATATGGTAATACAGTTTTATATATTATGGAGAGAAATGAGGATTTAGCCTTTTTATAGGAATTCCTTATATAGTCTTTCCCATCACAGATTCTTATCCTAATTTGGGTTACCGACCTACCTATAGTTTACAAATACCAATATACTTAGCAGCACTCAAGATTGACTTATCTTATTATAAATAAATATAGGCTACAAGTCCACCATTTCAAAAAGCTGAAAAAATGTATCTATCTAAGCAAAGTACTTTGACACATATTATTAGCTCATTATCTACACTTTGTGGGTATCCACATCAGCATTTTAATTTTTATTTATAATGTCATTCCTAGCTTGTTTAAATATCCACAGGAATCGCCAGATGCAGTTTCATATGAATATATTTGCTCAGGCAGATGTCATTGTTTCACCAACAACAGGGTATTCTTTGTTTCTTTAGTTTGATCCCATTTACTTTCCTTTAGTAGTATCTAATGTTTAGTCTCTATGATCTGTGTGACAGCGTAACTGCATACCCAATAAAAGACGATGCTCTAGAGACCGGTGAACTCGACTATATAAATGGAGGTCTTAAATCTTTATTAATTTAGTTTCCCAAATTAATTTGGTTTCAGCATTTCCTCCAAACTAATTTAGAAAAAGTTCTTACAACCCCATCTATATAAAATTGTCATGTGAGACTGGTGTGTTTTTTTTGAATATTATTTTGAATAATATTCTACTTTTGTCAAAAATAAATCATATTTTATTCAACTTTTTAAAATTTTTTCAAATTTTATCTCACAAAGTCAAACCTCGTAATTCGCGCAGTGAATTCGAATAATATTCGGATTCAACACCCAAACGGACGTATGTGAGAAGCATGTGTTTTTTTTTTTTGTTTCTTTAATTGAATTTTTTCCAACTCTTTTAATGCTCTTAAAAAAGTATGTACTTCTTACATGCTTAAATGACATATGACAATTTTATAGACTTAGTTGAAGGAAGTTCTTCTAATCGTTTCGTTGGTTTTGGATAGAAGCATTTTCAGCACTCCATGCATGTTTAACTTAATTACAAAAGATGATACATGAAGTGGAATTAACAAGTTTGCCACTATTTCAGCTGCACTAGTTCGGTTTTCAATAGCAGGAAATTTTCTAGGATTGCCTGCTGTTACTGTTCCGGTCTGATCTTATCATCCTTCTGTTTTTTTATTTTTTTTTTGTAATTTTTTTTTTTTATGTTGTCCTTTATTACTTTATAGGATGAAGGAAACTTGAGTAGTTCATTGCTAACCTAAATTGAATTGATAGGTGGGATATGACAAACTTGGTTTGCCGATTGGCCTTCAGTTTATGGGTCCGCCATGGTCCGAACCAACATTAATTCACATAGCATCAGCAATGCAGGTAGATTACCAAACTTTTGCTGTGAGCTTGTTTCTAGTTTCTTTCTCTCTACTTTTTTTTTTAGAAATTTGAATAACTCATCAATTGTTTAAAATATTCACATGAGGTTCTATGATGTATTTGTTTCCACTTTCCTTGGCATACTTTCGTATATATAGGCATGATAATAATGATAAATTTAATCATTTATTAATATTTTAATAATAAATTATCTTATCATGACAACTGAGGTGTATAAACGTTTTCATTGTAGGCCCTCTGCAAGTCAGGCTACAGAAAGCCAGAGGTTTTCTATAATCTTCTTAATAAGGATTAGTTGCACGACGAACATCCATTGAATTACAAACGGTGATGGTCATACAAATTTGCAGGTTTTCTCTATTGGATATTTTTGTTTTTGTTAAATTTATTGATAAATGGGAAACAATTTAAATGGAAGATAACCATGCATGTGTGGAGCATTATTCGAAACATTGACAACTCACAAGTGTATATTTTACTGTCATGAATCATGAGCCTGCTAATAAATTGGCATTGCATATTTACTGCTATGAGATATGAACCTGTCAATAAGAAAGACCGAAGGTTTAAGTCCCAAGGCACTAAACAATCATGTAGACCGAGAGTTGACATCCCCAACGAACTAATCAATCTGTCATTACATCATATTGTTGCATTGTGCATTGTTAAATAAATCTGTATTTCATTAGATTATTGAACGCAATTGACTCACTTAATTACAGTATGGGATTGTGGTGATAACCACAATCACATATATGTTTATGCAGGACAGGAGAGGAAGGTCAGTACTGATAGGATCTTTATGCTGAACCTATTATTTATGAATAAGGCTTTTAAGTATTTCTTTAAATATGTAATATTCTATATGTGGGTTTGTGCCGCATGTGGCAGATATGTTAATGCTTTGTGTGCCTTTATTATGTGAAAACATCAAATTATATTGTTTATATATTGAGGTAATTCAATCAGCTTTGATGTGTTATTGGTTCTTAAGTTATATAAAAATATATTCCGCTGCCAAATCTCAACTCTGATGATGTCGTAATGTCATGTGGAAATCGAAAATTTTCACTACGCTTTTTTTGTAAAAGTGGGGTGTCACACTTGCAAACGTTGCATCAATGTCCAGGGACGAACCTTTCATTGCAATTAAAACGGAACCCTTCTCTTGTTGCTTCTGAATCTCATCCCAAGTCAATTGTTTAAATTAAGTGACTGGGCTAGGTTGCATGTTTGGGGTTATTTTGCAGACGTATCTTAATTCCCTTGCTGACTGGTGGTTCAATTCTATGTTGTAGCTCCGCTGGGCTCAGGTCAAATAATCATTCTGCATACGCGCAAGCTCAATAATCTATTGCAACATTTTTGCTTTGAACA
>JAJPGS010001854.1:0-92735 GCA_028654335.1 Alnus rubra | reverse complement strand
ACTTCAAACGTTTGATGTACTGTTCTAAAAAAGAGAAGGGGTCCACATCGAACATTCCAAAGGTACTTCGAACGTTTAATGTACTGTTTTGAACATGGGCAGAAGTAGTCCACACCGGTCGTTCCAGAGATCCATCGATTGTTTGAGGGGGGTCCATCGAATGTTCAAAGATTTTTCAAACATTCGACTATAGTTTGTTTTCATATTTTGGTTAACTAATTAAAGTAGAAATTCTTTTTTGACTTTTTTTTTTTTTGGTATTTTAAAGATTTTAGTTATTGTTTACGTGCTACTTATTCAAACTTATTAAAATAGTGGTTTGATTTTCGGGTATTACATAAGGAACCTCTATAATTCTCTCGAATTGTAGGGGTCTGTAATTCACGAAATCCAAGTTGTCCAATTCAAATAAACAGCTTAGACTGAGCCATGACTAGCCCATTGAGAACTGGGAAACCCCAATTTGGGGGGGGGGGGGGGACAAACCCTCGGGGTGGTCGCACCACCCTCGATGGTAGTGCACCACCCCCAAGCCATCAAGAGTGGTTGCAACAACCTCGAGTCATTGAGGGGTGGCGTTGCACCACCCCGCCGAGCCCTAAGGGGGTAGTGGACTACTCGATGGCTCGAGGGAGGGGTGCGACCACCCAAGAGTTTGACGGGGATGGCCGACTAGCCCCTCATCCCTAAGGGGGTGGTTGGCCACCCAATCCTACCTTGGAACTCACAATACTCTCAATAACTCGAGGCCAATGACAAGAAGCCCTATGGCAAAACCAAATAGACTTCATTGTAGCCGAAGCACTAGCTTGAATGACATGGCATGCTCCTTCTCCTACACTTTAGTAGAACAAGATTTAGATGATTGGCCCTGTTTGTTAATGCTTTCAGATGGTGATTTTGTTTTTTGATTTTTTGTTTTTTTTTTCCATAAGTATTATGATGTGATATAAAGGTTAAAAGTGATTTTGAGTTTTGGATTATTTATTAATGTTTCTATTTTAAAAACAAAAATAAAAGTATTATCAAACAAAACCAAGTATATCGAAAATTCGACGTAATCAATCTCCATAGACCAACCAGAACCAATAGCAAAAGACTTTATTTGAAATCAACTCGCTCTGAAGCGCATAATATGCCTCCAAATGCCATAACGAAAATCATATTAGAATCCCGAGAATAGTTTTAGCAATTTTTTGCATCCAGAAAGTAATTCAGTACGATCAATATTTTCCGCGTGCACAACCAGCTCATCAAATAATAGGACAAAAATTTCCTCTAAATCATCAGTTTGTAGAAAATTCCTACAAACTAATATTTAAAAGTGATATGTGTCCTTTAAACGTATGAGAAGCACTTACTTTCTTATTAATGCTATTAAAAAAGCATGTGACAAACACATGTTATGAGAAAAAAAAAAAAAAAAAAAAAAAAAAAACGTGCTTCTCACATGCTAAGGATACATGTGATCGTTAGAGGTCGGTTTTTTTTTTTAAAAAATTTCCTGCATGCCAATTCATAGGAAATTTGAGTCCCAAATATTATAGTAGTTTTTAGACCTTAGCCAGATTTATTTACTGTAAAGAGTTGGGTTATGAAGGGCCTGTTAACAGTTTGGTTGCTGTTTAAAAACAGGCAGGTTTTCTGTTGTAAAAACGACAATAACTGTTGTTGTTGTTTTTTTTTCCCATTTTTTTCTCAAAGCTATTGGGTTTCTTTCCTTTATTATTTAATATTTAGAACTCTTAGTCTTCCTGTGAGCTACCTAAACCCTATTCAACCATCTGTAAAAGACCCATTAACCATCTTTTCGTGCACCCCAAATCCCAATAGACTACACTTTCTTCTTCTACTTAAAACTTGATTTCATATTATTTATACAAACACTCTGTTTGCATGCGCATCAAAACCACTTGTTATATATATATAAGGTTACTATATTTCTTGATTTCTTCCTGATCATTCCTATTACTCCAATTGGTCTTCCTTGATATATACTTTTATTCTTTGTTAATAACACAAACAAGTTGATATAATTTTATAAAGTTGAGTAACTTTTTTTTGCCAGATGCAAGGGAATAATATTGGCACCGCAGGGACGACGCATCCGGCATGTGCCGCATGCAAGCATCAAAGGAAGAGGTGCACCGAAGGGTGCATATTGGCGCCATACTTTCCGGCGCACCGGAGCCGGGAATTTCAAGCGGTTCATAAACTTTTTGGTGTCAGCAATGTGACAAAGATAGTGAGAAGCCTCAAGGAGGACGACCGGAAAATGGCAGTGGATTCGCTCGTGTGGGAAGCTTCTTGCAGGCAGAAAGATCCCGTTTTGGGACCTTATGGAGAGTATAGAAAGGTTTTTGATGAGCTGAACATGTACAGAGGCCAAAACCAAAATCAGTTGATGCAAATGCCAGGGCAATGGGGGAGTATAGGGTACAAAATGGCGCCGGCGACAGCGACGGCCAGTTTGATCGGATGGAATGGGAGTAGTGGGATAAACATTTTGAACACGTCGAATTATGGTATTGATAATGGGATGAATGGAACAGTTGATTCTATTTCTAACCCATATGGGTATCCTTTTAGCTGTGAAGATAGAGTACTAAAACAAGAAAAAGAAGCTGGTTCTGGTGGTGTTCCATTGCAGCAGAGCTCGATCAGTACTGGGCTTAACCATCAGTACTATCTTCCAGGTAATTTTCATTTCTTGATTCTTTGTGCAATTTGAATCATTTTTAGTACTCAAATAATTGTTGAAGAATGTTTTTTTAAAAGAAAAAAGAAAACTGAAATCCTTTTTACCTTATTCAAAACAAGATATAAATGCAGACGACCATGGCATTGCTTACATTAACACAAAATCAAACAGGTGTTCAAGCAATTCAAACTCTATATGTCAGACTACCCAAAATGGAATAGGATCCTTTGATGAGTCATTTCACGGTCATGGTTTAATATTGTTGTATTTATCAGTATAAATAATTCCATATAATAAATAAGTTGCCAAACCATTCAAAAAACATTAAATAATGTGACATTATTTATACCGTTAGATTCAACAACATTAAATCTTGACCATGAAATTTACAAACGAAATGAAGAAGAATATCTTTATCCACCCAAAATACATATCCAAACAACCTCCCTATCATGAAACAGCCTATTGCATAGATACAAATCCAACATATTTATAGCTATTTTATTCGTTCCTCCCTCCTTTTCTCTTCTAAAGAACAAGACTAATGCTAATTTGTTTAGAAGCAGCCAATGACTTTGTTTTGTTTGTGTGATATTGTAGGTCAATAAATTTGCCCCACCAATGGGAAGATGATACAAATCACAATATTGGTTTGTTTTCTTTTTGGTCCCTGACGAAGGCAATCACTCATTTTCCTTGATTCCTTGGTGATCAAGCAATTAGAATAGGGATGTTTCATTTTTCCATCTATAGAAGTAGAAGAGAAAACATTCACAATAGTCTAATTTAGACTATTGTGAATGTTTTCCTTGATTTAAATCAAGTCTAATTTGTCAGAGCATAAATAACATATAGTCCAAATGAAGGCCTTTGCAAATCTTCACATCTCATAGCCATAAAATATTTAAAACCTCCAAGAACATCTAACTAGAAGGAGCCATCAAGCTCACCTTTCCTGTACTAAAACATAGAGTTTACAGTTCAACTTAAAAAATGTGAATTTCACATTAAACATTAGCTATATTTTTCAATTCAGTAATATCCATAATCCAAAAACATTGTTCTATATATAATATTCAACTGTGAGCAACATGTACATATAAACAAATTCAACAATTAATTGCTCACTTTGGATAATTTTAGGAGGTGGCACTTCATCGTGATGCGTGTAAGAAGATGGGGAATCTGTGGACCACCTTTTTCTTCATTGTGATGTGACTTCCACTATTTGGAGTGTTATTTTCAGTCGGGTTGGGATGTCCTAGGTTATACCTAGACATGTCATTGATTTCTATGATTGTTGGTGGTCCTCTGGTAGGCCAAGGAGCGTTGCGGTATAAAAAATGGTGCATACGTGCCTCTTTTGGTGTTTATGAAATGAAAGAAATGATAGAAATTTTGAGAATAGGGAGAGGTTTATGAGAGATATTATTTCTATATTTTTTGAAACTTCGTATCTTTGACGGTGGCATATGTGTCTCATCTGTTGATTAGTTTTAGTGATTTTCTTTTTTCGTTTTGCTCTTTCTACTTAGGTTGTTTCTTTTGTATACTTCATGTGTACTTAGGGACGCTTCACGCTTTCAATGAGATTAGTATTATTACTTATATATATATATATAAAAATTCAAATAATTGCAACCCCAAATATACTTTACTTTTCTAAAATTCATAATATTATTTCAGGAAAAATCTAGAATGAACTAATTCCACTTACCTTGGAAGCACACCCAATAGCCAAAATTTCATATACAGAGTTCATGAATATCTTCAGGCTCGTTTGGGTGTGCGATTTTTTTGTATAATATTCTACTATTTTGTATTATATTCAAAATTGTGAATACCCACCCATTAGCAATTAGAAGAACATACTTTAAGGTTCAAAGAAAGTTTCCATTGCTTCCATAGCCACTATGCAAAAAACCATTTTCGCCAAGTTTAGCAAAAATGCCAATGTGAACTAAAAAATCTCACATGTGGTAAATCCCATGAAAACTAGCTTAAAATTGACGGGTCCATCATCAAATAAACTAAACCATTATTGTTACCATAAATAAATACTCAACCTCCAACAAACACAACCATAGGTTAAAAACGTCCAAGTAGTTGGACCTATCCAAACCCTAAATCAGAGTTTATCAATTTTTAATAATCCAACCATAAACTACAAAATCCAGCATCATAAAAACTATTCATACTAGAAAACATACCTAAACCGAAATAAATGATGAAATTCCAAAAACATAAAGATCACATGAAATAGATTGAACGGACAGACCAAGTTGAGAAAGTTGAAAAAAGAAAAAAAAAAAGTAAGCAAAAAATACTGACTTATACCAGAATGTCAGTAGTTCTACCAGAAATGGTCTCAAATGATTCCACATGAGCAAACCAATCGCTGGAACCCTTAATAATTCCATGTTGCACCAAATGATCATATACTTCACTTGGACTAAAACTATTTCTATATGCTGTTTCCACTTGCAAGGCTACTGTCTTTTTCTTTTTCTTGATCAAGCGTTTCTCTTTCAAGTTTGAATGTGCTGATGCTCCTAAGATGTTTGAGGTTCATGTTTATGTAGTTGCTTTCAGTTAGTTTTGCACCTCTGACATCTTCTATAAAATGATTTATCTTAAGTTGTTTTTTCGTACATAAGACACATTTAGATTTAATTTTGAACATGAAAACCACCACAACCCCAATAATAATAACAGTAACCATAGTCAAATCTACCTCAATATTATTATTATTATTTTTGTTGTTGTTACTATTACTTGTGCGCTGAAGAAGAAAATAGAAGGAAAGGGAGCGGGGGTGTTCATGTGAAATTTTCTAAATTGACTTGCATATTCTACGCATTGCAGATATTCAAAGATAAAATGCTGAAGATCAATGTCAAAAGATAACAAGTTCCTGAATGGAAAAAACAGATTTAAGAGGATATAAAGCTGATTCATCCCCAAAAAAAGGAAATAAATCTGAGAAAACCTCTTTTCTTATGCTGGAAAAAGCAGGAGCTGTTCACAATGCGCAGCAAAAGCACCTAAGGCCCTGGATACCTAGGAGGGAACATATCATATCATCAGAAAAAAAAAAAAGAACAAGACCTAATTATATAAATAATACGAATGGACAAAGGCATGATATTTGTAGAATTGGATGACAGAAGAAATTCAATTGCATATAGAGAATAATTATTGTTTCTTAAGCATATATGATTTTGTGGTAGTATGACAGCTCAGAGATGACAAATATGAGACGTGTATAGAAAGAACAAAACTAAATCCATGCTCCTCTGCCAGGGGAAACTACAACAAATAATTGTTAATGGAAAGAAAGCTGAGGATGGAGAAATCTGAAGCTCAACATTTTCTCTTATGCAAAATTATTAGACCAAAACCCAGGACTTTAACCTAAGACTTTATATCGACTTTTGATCTTTTTCTGAAGACATTTGATGGCAAACAGTGGGGAATCATGAGGGAATGAAAAAATTACATATTTGTTAAAACAAGCATCAAATTCCAAGTAAATAAAAGTAATCAGAATTAGAAACACAGTTGGTCAAAACAAGCCATAACACATATACAAGGAGAACACACAAACCACAACAGTCTCACCAGCAAGTATAAACTAAAAACATATTGAAATCTCTGTCTGGTGACAGCAAACATAACCCAAAAACACAAAAGCCTAAGCTTCTAGCTCATACAAACATCATTGCTTAACTGCCTGAAACAACCATTAGCTGAGTTGCTCACTACCCAAAAACAAAATCAACTTAAAAACACAATCTATATTCTCTACCCCGGTATTCTCAGCTACCAAATATGAGATAAACAGTAAATAAGAACACTATACAAATTAACATGATCAGAATCCAGAAGGCTGATATCATAGACAATAATATTACATAACAAAAATCCACAAAGATAAACCAAAACAGGGGAAATCACCCAAAACAAATCAGTGTACAAAAACAACAAAAAACAATTAACCTTTTCATTTCTCAGCAAAACAAAACGAAGCCGGAAGACACAGACCGATTCCTTAAAACAGCGTAGTTTTGGAATAGAGAAATCAGAGAAACCTAAAGGCCCTAAGAGATTTTACCTTAAATTTTCGATTCAATTTACAAATTTGGTACGGCAGCAGTTGATAAGACAGTGTGGCCTAGGGTTTTGAGGACAAACACATGCCGAAGGACAGAAGCTGAGTGGCTGGATGCTGTTATATCCTGATTGTTCTTGAATATTTTACAACACAATCGATTTCCTTTACTCTTCGCAAATCCCAATTTCAGTACTCTAATCTTGAGCAACCAGATTTCCCCAATACAGCAAGGGAATAGGAGCTTAGGGGATTAGGGGAGTGCAAACCGAGCCTTCCTCCCTATTGAAAAGTAACACGTCCTTGCAGCCAGCTCCATCCCAGCCAATGCAGACAGAACATATCCTTCCCCCTTATTACCATTGAAACTCACCTCTCACACAAAACCCAAAGATGAACAGGGGACAGAGGGCTCAATGATAAGTGAATGATTAACACTCCCTTTTTAAACAACAAGAGCCCACTCAGAAGACCCAAGCTCTGCTGCTGCGCCATAAGGCCCTGGCCGACAACCAACAACAGGCCCTGAGATGTTAGCAGCAACACCCATGCTCACTGACTGACCGACCACAGCACCACCAGATGCCTCCACACCACTGGGACCTACACACCAATCAGTCAACGCTGTCTCCACGCCTACAACTTCTGAGGGAGGTTGAGCAAATGGTTGCAGGAGAGCTTCCATGTGCGAAACCTTTGACTCATCACAGTCGACAAAATCTGAAGCAATATGAGAGAACACTGAAGGCACAGTGTCACCACCGGCAAGCTCTGCAAAGCTTGCCTTGCTCCCTCTATGAGGACCAGCAACCGCGGAACAACACCAGAAAGGACCAGCATTCACCCAAAATTTGAGGAATACTAGTAAACCTTGGATAAAGTTTCCATCAACCATCACAAAATACTCATTCATATTCAATTTCATAGTCGGTTACTTACATTATCTTCTAAGGAAAATCCAAATTTAAATGATGTGATTTATGCTATCTATCCGGTATCTACAGAGGACTTCCACACTGAAGGATGCAATTCCAACAATAATAAAATAGGGCAATGGTAGTGCACGAGGGATAGATGCTGTCCATATGGCTATAGAGAGGGTATGAGAGTCCTCTCCTAAGCTCTAATAGCAAGCTTTTCAATCAAAAAGGAATGAATCTCACAGTTTTTCAACAAAATTTTCCATATGGACTTCTCATTAAATGCACCAAAGATGAATTGAAGAGGCATACTTTCCTGACCTGTGTGAAAGACTGGAAAATTAAACTGTTAAACATTAAGCGATCTGAATGGGGAACTTATGGTAAACAGTCAATTTGGACAAGCAAATTGATTAGCGTTTTGTATGGGAATGTAAGCAGTCAATGGAAACTACGGTTTTTACTTTTACTGTAAAACTTAATATAAATAATGATATTGAAATAGGAAATTTTAATATTATTCATAATCCTATATTAAGCACACTAATTCAGTAATCGTAACAAGTACAACGGGGAACTAGCATCGAGGACCTCGCCTTTATTGTCGCCCCGGAACTCGGTCTGCTACATTCAGTAGAACAAGGCTCTCCACATAAGTATCCAAATAAATCTCCTCTGGGCCACAAATGGGAAGATCCAAATATCCTCGGCTACTTGGTCCGAAAGAAAACAACCTTCCACCGCTTCCAGCCTTGCGCACTAGAACTTCACCACTCTTTGTAAAGCCTATCACCCTATCAAATCTCCAATGCAAACACAAACAGCTTAGTCCAAGATTCCGCACTCCATACTCTTTCATCACCCACACGGCCTCAATAACGTTGCCAAATTGTTTCGATATGGCCAATAACGTTCTCTCTGTGTACAAAAGCAAGCAACCCATCAACTAGCGTCACAAGAACTTCCAAGTCTTTCCGCCTTGTAAATCTTAGGCATACCCACTTCACCAAAGGCTCATCCTTCACATTAAAGACACGATCATTGCGAAAGGCGCCCTGACGCAGTGGAGTTGTGCGGGCCAGTGGACTGCCCCATTCATGGAAAACGATGAGGACCATCTTCATGAGGTAGGAGGACGGGGGCGTAATGGAGCGCCATATGCCGGTTCGAAGCGTATAAATCTCAACCAGAGGTGGAACAATCTTACCCAAGCGTGGAAATCAGGTCTGGATACACAAGCCTCACCAATTTGTAATCATCGGTCACGGGCTCATACCAAAGCCAACAGATTGGTTCAGCGAACCGCGAAATTGAAGATTAGGCTCCGGAAGGGAAATGCTTTTTGAATAGAAGGGTTCCAGAGAACACATAACCCTCTCTCCTATTGAAATTCATATTGGCAAGACAAGTAGGCCGTTAGATGAACCCACTAAGTGCAAGAAATACTTGATGCTCTGGTCTACCCCGCAATTCTATGGAAGCTGATGGGTGTGCAAAGAAATCCCTTTCTGTTCTTTCTTGATCGAGATACAGCACGAGGGTGTGTATGGCGTCTTTATAGTCGGGTTTGTTGTCGTAATGGCTGAGGAAAAGGCATTTTGGGTGTTGGGAGTTGGAAAGAGAGCGATTAAGGTGGGTGGATGAAATGGGGGCTGGAGATAAGAGAGCACCATTCCTTTGAAACGCACCTGAATCTGATCAGCGACTTCGCCGGCAGTCGTGAGAGGATGTCGGTGATAACCTCGTTTGGGAGACAGTCTGACATCGTGTGGCAATGGAAGAGAGCACACACTCTCACAGTCACAGAGCTGAAGATTGGAAGTACAGTCTGGGCAAAGACTGCCATTCGAATCAGTGACCTTTCAACAAGGAAAACAAATCAGTCGTTTAAGGAAAAAACTACAAGTCGTTTTATCCTTATAAACTATTCTCTTGATTTGATAAGTTGGGATAACTACACTTCACCCCCCTGATTTATCCACGGTGTGACGATTTACCCCCAATGTACAAAAAATTGGTACATGACCCCCCGAACTTGCCAGCGGTGAAATGGACCTTCCGTCCAGTCGCCCGTTATTTTGGACGGCAAGTCGGTCACGTGACTTGCACGTGACCGTTTCAGACAGAAATTCTACCAAAATACCCTCGCCTCACCTATTGTTTGGATTTAGACATTGTGCGTGAGGTCCCCACTTCCACTTAGCACGAACGGCTACTTTCGAAGGTTCTACACGAACTGACCCACCCACAACCTGTCGCCGAAATCCATACCGCTCAACTCGTTCATAATCGTTGTTAAATAAAGGTTAGTGGTTTTTTAATGGAGAAAGTTTTTTTTTTTGGTAGGCGATTTGGGGGGTTTTTGTTAATCTAGGGTTTTGGATTTGGGGGTTTTTGTTAATTTAGGGTTGTCGGCTTTGGGGTTTTTGTTAATGTTGTTTGTTTAGTCTCATTTGTTGTTTGTTTAGTCTCATTTTTAATGTAGAAATTGACTGCAATTTGGGTATAAAAAAATGTTAGGGTTTGTCGGGATTTGGGGGTTTCGCTTACAGTATGTGTTTTTTAATCATTTGTGGTCCCGATTTGTATCCTTTTTGCTTTGTTTGTTGTCTGCCGAAAACGTAATTGGTTTTAAAGTGCATTGGTTTGATTTGTTAAAGTGCATTGGGTCCCGATTTCTATCCTTTTTGTTGTTTTTTACTAATTTATATGCAGTGGGGTCCCGATTTGTATCATTTTTGATTTGTTTGTTGTCTGCCAAGAACCTAATTGGTTTGTTTGTTTATATGCATTGGGTTGGTTTATATGCATTGGGTCCCATGTGGTTTGTTTTGTTTACACCTATATATAGTGGGGTCCCAATGCACTATTTTTTTGCAATTGATTTTGGAGCATTATTGGATCCTTATTTAATATGTCTCTGCATTGGTTAATATGTATGTGTACCTATCAAATATATTTTTTTGCATATTAGTTGCACTATTTTTTTGGACCACTATTTGTTTTGCATGTTACTACTTTATATGCAGTGGGGTCGATTGCAGTTGTGCTTTGCATATTAGTTGCAGTGCCTTATTATTGTGGTCCCCTTGTCCCATGCATAATATATTTTTTTGTTTGCATGTGTTAGAATGAAGCTAGTCTTTGAGATTTATTATTGTGGTCCCTTGTCCCATGCATAATAGATTTTTTTGTTTGCATGTGAGAATGAAGCTAGTCTTTGAGATAAACTATGGGGTAGGTTTGACAGAAAATATGGATGTATTTATGGGGGGGTCAAGTGGATGTCCATCCGGATAACGTTGATCCTGATGATGTGTCATTTGTCCTGATAGAGTCTATAGTGGGACAATATGGGTATAGTCTAGGTGATTTGATTTACTTTAGGACCCTACCAAAGATCTAGTGGATGGTCTACAACTAGTATCCTCGGATTATGATGTAGCTTATATGGTTGCCAAACATGTGGATACTCCTAATGTAGTCTTTTATATTGTTTCTTTCCAAAATGATAGAGGTGGGGATGGGGAAGATTTGGAAAATAATGAAGAGGGGATGATGGAGGTAGGGTTGATTTAAATGATCCATGGTGGGATGATAAAATCAGTGATGATGACGATGTTTTTGAAGATTATCTGGTGGATAGTGCTGGCCCCTCAAAAATGCCAGAAACTGATGAGGGCGTGGAGGGTGATGGGGAGGATGGGGATGGGGATGGAGATAGTGGTGATGGTACTGAGGTGAGGGGGGGTGATGGTACTGAGGTTGAGGGTGGGGTGATGGTACTGAGGTTGAGGGTGGGGGTGATGGTGGGGTGAGAGTGGGGGTACTTTGGGTGTGATGATGGCCAGAGTGGGCCATCTAGTATAAAAATGTCATCTTTTGAAGATGTTGAGGTGGATGAGAATGACTCTGAGATTGGTAGAAGTGACATCCTATTGTCACCAGTACCTGTCAGTGATGAAAGAGGATGGTGGGACTTCATCTCACCCTGATGTGGAGTTCCATGAAGTTGACATTGTCAATCCAAACCTGAAGCTTAGAATGAAGTTCGCTAACATTCAACTATTTAGAGAAGCTGTTAAGCAATACAATGTGAGAAGAGGAAAGGACATAAGGTTTGAGAAAAATGAAAGAGCCAAGTGTTGTAGCTGTGTGTAGAGATCCAGGTTGTGGTTATAGAGTGTATGGTAGACAGATGGCGACTGTAACGACCCACCCCCAATGACACAATACTGTCCGTTTTTGGCTCCCCATATCAGACTTCCCAGGAGGTCACCCATCCTGGGATTGCTCTCGCAGCGGCTCGCTTAACTGCGGAGTTCTGATAGGTTCATTGCCATCACGGCTTTAAAACGCGTTGTGTCATATAGGGTGCATTTATACATATAAGCACATCCTCATTCCCAGGCGATGTGGGACGTCACAATCACCCCCCCTTGGGACCCAGCGTCCTCGCTGGCGACCCTCATGGGATCACCCCATCTTGGCATCCCAGCGAGTGCCCGCCGGCAACCCTCTTGGGCTTGTGCACGCTCCCACCATCTCAGGCTGGGCAATGGCTCTGATACCATTTGTAACGACCCACCCCCAATGACACAATACTGTCCGTTTTTGGCTCCCCATATCAGACTTCCCAGGAGGTCACCCATCCTGGGATTGCTCTCGCAGCGGCTCGTTTAACTGCGGAGTTCTGATAGGTTCATTGCCATCACGGCTTTAAAACGCGTTGTGTCATATAGGGTGCATTTATACATATAAGCACATCCTCATTCCCAGGCGATGTGGGACGTCACAGCGACTGAGGCCTCATTTGAAATAAGGTCCTTAAGACCTACACATTCTTGTACTCGAGTATACAAGAGCTCAATTGTCAATTCGAGTGGATAGCAGATAAACTTTATGATAAGTTTAAGGTTCAACCAGACATGCCACTGCGAGTGATACAAGATGAAGTCAAGAGGAAATGGAATGTTGAAGTCAGCAGGAGTCAATGTATAGGGTAGGAAGAGACAGAAAAGAAGATATACGGTTGTCTGGGGTGAACAGTATGGCAGGCTGTGGGATTACTGTGAGACTTTAAGGCGTACTAACCCGGGTAGCTGTGTAGTGATGAAGGTTGAAAGACCAAACCCTAATTTGCCTGCTAAGTTTCAGAGACTCTACTTGTCCCTTGCAGCCATGAAGAATGGGTTCTTGGAAGGTTGTAGGCCTGTCATAGGCCTAGACGGGTGCTTTCTAAAAAGACCTTACAAGGGAATGCTACTGGCTGCGATTGGTCGAGATGCCAACAACAACATGTACCCAATTGCAATCGTCGTTGTAGAATCTGAGACAAAAGACAGTTGGACCTGGTTCCTGGAGTGCCTTGTTTCAGATCTTGGTCATCATGAGAGGCACACTGTTCCTACATTCATTTCTGATCGGCAAAAGGTTAGTTATATTACTTGCATAATTTTACATATTACTTTTAGTTATTTTTTTTTCTACATATAAACTTACCCATTTTGCACATTGGACTGATGTAGGGTCTTGTGCCAAGTTTTGATGTTGTTATGCTAATGGCGGATCACCGAATCTGTGTAAGACATTTATATGCCAACTTTCGAGATAAAGGATTTCGGGGGGTGGCCTTGAAGGAATTGTTGTGGAAGGCAGCATCGGCATATACTGAGGTCGAGTTCAGATTTCAGATGGAAGAGATGAAGAAAGTCAGTCCTGATGCCTTTGACTACCTAGACAAGATTGACCCCAGCGGATGGTCGAGAGCATGGTTCAGTGACTATCCTAAATGTGACCTCCTTGTCAACAATATATGCGAGTGTTTCAACTCATACATCCTGAAGGCACGTGACAAGCCAATTCTGACGATGCTTGAGATGATTAGGAAGCAGCTCATGAGAAGGTACCAACTTAAAAGAGATGGCATCAACAAATTGAAGGGCAAGTTGTGCCCTAGAATTGTTGAGAAGCTTGAGGCCATTGGTGAGGCTGCATCGGACTGCCTATCCCGTTTTGCTGGTGATGGCATATTTGAAGTAGAGCAGGGAAGAAGGCAATATGCTGTGGATTTGAGGAGGAGGACATGTGGTTGCAGACAGTGGGAGGTGACTGGGATCCCATGTGCACATGCACATTCTGCCATAACATTTCATAGGCATAAACCGGAGGATTATGTAGATTCATGTTATAGCATTGAGATGTACAAGAAGGCTTATGCTCCCATCATATATCCAATGCCTAGTGAGGAACAGTGGGTAAAGACTGCGCATGATGTATTGGATCCGCCTAGATCAAGAAAGATGCCAGGCAGACCTCGAAAGGCCAGGGTAAGAGGTCCTGATGAGTCGAGAGTTCCTCAGAATCCTTATAGAATGAGAAAGTTTGGATTGAAGGGTAGATGTGAGATTTGCAAGCTGGTTGGACACAACAACAGGACCTGTCCAATGAAGAAGGACCAGCCCTCGACAGAAGTTGATTTGCCTACTCCACCCCCAGCTAGTTTGCCCACTCCACCCTCAATAAGTGTAAGTCTCACTAACCAATATAGTTGTATAGTAGTTGATGTGTTATTAATGTATTATTGATGTGTTATTAATGTTGGCCTTCAAACCCAAAGCGTTGGATGTAGCAGTAGTACAAGGGAGGTGCACAACCAGCCCCCAACAGTCGAATCGAAGGGGGGTGCACAACCATCCCCCAACAGTCGAAGGGGGGTGCACAACCAGCCCCCAACAGTCGAAGGGGGGGTGCACAACCAGCCCTCAAAAGGACAATTACTGGTGCTACACAGCAACCCACTGCCACTGCCCCACCTATTGCAACAGCTGAGAAAAATTTGGTACTTACTTTAGTTTAGTCTTTAAAATGCATCATACTGTTTATTTGTCAATATCTCATATTTGAAATTTATGGCAGCAAAATCCTGTTGGACTTAAAGTGCCCAGCTGGAACAGGCAACCGCCAGCACCCAAACCATGCATACCAGTTAGAAGAGTGTCTAATCGAATCAGGGCCATGGTGCAGAGTGTTCCAATTCAAAAGGGTCCACCTGTTTTGATTGACCTCACAGCTAGGACTAGTACTGATGGAGGAGGGAGAGTATTTGGGTTGACCCCAAGAACCCCACAAGTTGTAGAACACGGTGCGGCGACAACATCCTCAACACAGGCGAAAGGAAAAAGGATCGCCCATACCATTGAAAAAGGATTACAGATTATGGAGTCAAAGCCGAAAAGGAAAAGACCAGAATGGAAGCATTGAAGTTTTTGTTTTCTGGAATATAATGGCATTTTGTATATAGGAAAGGGTTGGACATGTAGTTTATGTAAGTAGTTTGAATTGCATGCTGATTTCTTTTGGACAGATTTCAGTGTCTTTAAAAAACCTATGGTGTAGTGAATGCATGCTTTTGGTATGTTTGGACAGAATTATGTTTGGACAGAATTGGACAGAATTATGTTTGGACAGAATTGGACAGAATTATGTTTGGACAGAATTGGTAAATGCATGGTTTTGGTATGTTTGGACAGGTTTTGTTAAATGGGTTTGGACAGGTTTTGTTAAATGGGTTTGGACAGGTTTGGTTTGGTGAATGCATGGTATGTGCATGGTATTGGTGAATGCATGCTTTAACACAAAATTAGAGTGGACATGCATGCTTTAACACAACCGGACTCAAATAAGTTCAGGTTCAACACATATACATTTTTCATTTCCAAAACATCATCCACTACGTACCAATAATGGTCTACATAAAGTAACCATAAACACATCACCATAAACCCTGCCAAAACATCACCCTAAACCCTAAACATCATCACCCTAAATCTTCATTGTAACAACATACGATCATGTTTGGAATCGAATGCACCCTTTGATTCTGATCCAGCCATAAGCAGATACACAATCATCAATATCCATGTACATACAATTATTGTCTTATAAATCTTCTTCATTGTTTGGTAATTGATCCCCTGAATCTCGATTTCTTTACGGAGGGCAGCATTTTCAATCTCCATATTTGCCCTCAACTTTGCAACTTCAGCTTCAACTATAAGTCGGCATCGTTCGGCTTCCTCTATCCCCATATTCACCTTCAACTTTGCAACTTCAATTTCAACCATTGTACGGCATCGTTCAGCGTCTTGAATCAAACTTCCATGCCACTCACGCAAACGACCTACCACCCTCTCTCCATGTGAACACATTTTGGGATCAACCCATTGCCAGAAACCACAAGCTCGATTTATCTGAAAAACGATAACAAAAATAAATCAAAAATAAATAAAATAAAACAGACAGAAACAAAGGTTATTTCTGGCTTATGTTATTTGAAAATTAATCGTCGTAGGCTGTTTATGCACTTTTCCATATCATTTCAAAACTCATTAATCTTCAAAAAATTAATGAGTTTAATACATGTATTGAATTTGATGTTGAATGATTATGTAAAGCAGGAACGAGCTGTGAATATGAAACTGAACAAAAGGTTTGAGAGAAAAATGATTCTCTGATTTAGTATTGAATAGCATAATCAACTGTACATGACTCGCAGTATATATATACCGAGTTACATGACTTGCTTTGCAAGTTATAATCTAACAGTCTAACTAACTAACAAAACAAAAGTCACGTGTCTATACAGAATTAATCACATGTGTAAAAATGTAATCTAATAACATGCTCCAAAAAAAAAACTACTAAATAAAAATCAACCCAGTTCATTTTTTTTTTAAAAAAATATTTATATAAGTACAGTAAGAGGTAAGCAGCATTGCTCTTCATAAAAATTGCTGAAGATTTTCGGTTAAATTACCTTGTAATTTTGGCATTTCACAAACCTTCTACCGAAATTTTTTTCGGTGTAGGAGGTTAACATACAAGCCGGACGCTCGCAATAACAAATCGGCATTACTGCAGAAGTTGCCCCACTCGTTGTCGACTTCGACTCCGTAGAAGCAGTGCCTGATGGTTGCATCTTCGGGAAATGGTGCGAAACTGGTCAGAGATGTCGAAAATTGGAAGCCCACTTCGAAAACCCTAGTTCCTAGTTCTTGCAAAGAGCCGTTGGTGAAGGAGATGAGAAATATGTGCGAGCACAGGGGTGTATAAAGATGAGGTGAGGCGGGGGTATTTTGGGTAGAATTTCTGTCTGAAACGGTCACGTGCAAGTCACGTGACCGACTTGCCGTCCAAAATAACGGGCGACTGGACGGAAGGTCCATTTCGTTACACGCTGGCAAGTTCGGGGGGTCATGTACCAATTTTTGTACATTGGGGGGTAAATCGCCACACCGTGGATAAATCAGGGGGGGTGAAGTGCAAGAAATACTTGATGCTCTGGTCTATACCCGCAATTCTATGGAAGCTGATGGGTGTGCAAAGAAATCCCCTTTCTGTTCTATTTCTTGATCGAGATACAGCACGAGGGTGTGTATGGCGTCTTTATAGTCGGGTTTGTTGTCGTAATGGCTGAGGAAAAGGCATTTTGGGTGTTGGGAGTTGGAAAGAGAGCGATTAAGGTGGGTGGCGATGAATTGGGGGCTGGAGATAAGAGAGCACCATTCCTTTGAAACGCACCTGAATCTGATCAGCGACTTCGCCGGCAGTCGTGAGAGGATGTCGGTGATAACCTCGTTTGGGAGACAGTCTGACATCGTGTGGCAATGGAAGAGAGCAACACTCACACTCTCACAGTCACAGAGCTGAAGATTGGAAAGTACAGTCTGGGCAAAGACTGCCATTCGAATCAGTGACCTTTCAACAAGGAAAACAAATCAGTCGTTTAAGGAAAAAAACTACAAGTCGTTTTATCCTTATAACTATTCTCTTGATTTGATAAGTTAGTAGCTAAAATTATAATGAAATCCTATAAATATCATATTTCTATTTTCATTTAAATTGGATTCTATTTGTTTCCAAATTTTAGAAACACCAAAGTTAAACAAGAAAATAAGGAAAAAGTCCACATATATACTTCCTCAAACTACCACCCGATTGACAATATCTCTTCTCCAACTACTAAAAAATTGTTAATGTCACCCCCCAATACCCGCAAAAGATAAAAATGACCTTACAATTTTTTTTCAAAAAACATAAAAAATAAAAACCCTTATAAATTCGAAACAAAAAAATAATTTTAATTTTTTTTTCTTATTAAGTCTATTTTCGTCATTGGGGAAACATTGACAGTTCTTGGTAGTTTGGATAGGACATTGTCCAAATTGAAAATTTAATTTATGAGGGACATTATCAATTGAGTAATAGTTTTAGGGAGTACGTGGACTTTACCCTAAAAATAAATAAATAAGAAGAGTGATAAGTGCCATATACAGGCAAAACATGTTATTTCTCATTTTTTATTTATTTATTTTTATTCAAGGAGGGAGGGAGAAAGAGATTACAACAAGATTAAAGGAGAAATGAGTGGCAATCCAAAAAAAAGTCCCGAACCAACCAAAAAATGATGCAACTAATAAAGAATCAATAAATCTTTTTAGAAGTGGATCAAAAAATGAGTCGACCCACTCCTACTCGAAAAAGGTTGGGTCAACAACCCTGATATATATTTTTAAAATTTTATTTTTTATATATATATATACACCTGGTTATAACCGGATTTTTTAAAAATGCTACAACCGGAATCGGCTCCGGGTGCTCTCGGTTATTCAATTATAAATAACCAGGTACCAAACCGGTTTTTCGATTACCTGAAGCCGGTTAATGCCTGGGGGCGATTTTCCGATCGGTTATAACTAGCCAGAAATTACACCCCTCAAATCATTTATAATTTAATAGTGCCTACTTCCATTTTCTCATCTCTTCAACCGGTGTTTCTGTTCCTTTAAAGTGTTAATAAAATCTTATAAAAAAAATGTTAACAGACGTCCGTATTAGAATTATAATAATAAAAAGAAGAAGAAGAAAGTTTCAATACATTTCTTCCATTCAAACATCCAAGATAAAAATTATTGATAGAACTAGAAAAAATTATTTTCCTTCAATCTACAAACATATGTATATATAATAGCAAATTAAAGCCTCTTGAGTAATGGTGGTGGGGATTGATGAAGATTTGTTAGTGGGTGATGCTGGGGTCTTATTTATTCTTATTTCCTTAATTTTTACCAAAAAAGAGTGATAGATAGGAAACAAAGTAAGGGTAGAAATGATGACAGTTAAATAGCCGTCATAAATTGCTAACAGCTTTAGATGCGGTTGGAAATAACCGCATATATATAGACACATACACAAAACGACGTCGTTTCATATGAAATTTTGAATTACATCGTACATTTGGCCAAAAAAAAAAAAAAAAAAAAAAAACTTTGAGCTTACCAGCTATCAGTTCATGTACTACCTAGAAAAGTCTAAGACACCCTTTGAGCTTGTCCCACAGGTAGCAACTTGTAAACCTCCTCATCACTTTAGCTTCTTCCCTCTCAATTTCGGTCAGCTGCATTCAGTATAACAAGGCCCTCCACATAAGTATCCAAATATAGTTTTTTTTTTTTTTTTTTTTTTTTTTTTTTTCAAATAAAAAAATGAGAGATGCTATTTTACGTTCTCCGGCATACTCAGTTGACATGGTATGTATAATCCATCTTTATTTTTATTTCTTTTTAATTATGTTTAATTTGAGGGTGGATTAAACATGCCACGTCATCTGAATATGCTGAAAAAAAACGCTGAAAGAATGCAAAATAACATTTCAATATTTTTTTGTTTTTTATTTTATTTGAGAATTTTTATTCTTATATATATATATATATGTCATAATGATTAAAAATAATCATTTAAAAATTTCTAGAGAAAGTTTTGAAAAAAGTTCACGTACCTTCAAACTAATATTCAATTAATAATATTTTCCAAAACTTTAGATTGCGACAATATTGCCTCCTTTAAATTATTAAAAATTGTAAATTTTGGTTGTTATAACCTTTTTGATAAGTGGCATGCATGTTGTTACCTATAATATCATGTTAGAATAATAATCCCAAGGGTTTCTCACTTTAGCATTTCAAATAATAATAAAAATAGGACAATGGCAGTGCAATATATATAGGATAGACGCCACAAATTCAGTAATCGTTACAAGTAGAATGTGGAAGCAGCATCAAGTACTGCTTCTCTCTGTGCGCTCACTACCACCAGACGAATTCCCCGCCACCCTGGAACTCGGTCAGCTGCATTCAGTAGAACAAGGCTCTCCACAGAAGTATCCAAATTAATCTTCAGTTCTGAGCCAGAAATGGGAAGATCCAAAAATTGTCGGCTACTTGGGTCCTAAAGAAAACAACCACTACAAAAAACACTACTTTTCGCCACTTGCAGTTCGCCGCGTGTACAGTCACTGTACACGTGGCGAACTGTTAGCCGCGTGTAAGTAGCCGCGTACATACACGCGGTGGACTTGGTAGTGCTAAATGCACAATTGGCCGCGTGTATTATTAATATATATATTATATATATATATATATATATATATATATTTTATATAAATATTCTTTTTATATATATATATATATTTTATATATTCTTTTTATATATTATTTTATATATATATTTTTTTTACTAAAATTCTCCAAATTTATTTCATCCCAAAATATTACAAATCAAATTGCACAAATTAATCAAAACAACAATATTTAAAAATTCGAATACCATGTACTAATAAATATATTCATTACTAACAATAACTACTTATACAACAATATCAACAAATTTGAAAATCTTGATTTAATAAAGTTATTTGTTACTAACAAAAAAAAAAATATACAAAATATCTACAAATCTGGATGACGTCGCTGCGGATCACGAGGTGCAGTCCCGGGCGTGACCTCGCCAACTGTCGATTGTCCGCAAGAGATGGTGTAACGGGCGATGGAGTCCCGAGAGGGGATTGTTGGCTCAGCAACGGGACCAACCGTTGTCGCATTACTGCAAGTAATAAAAATAATTAACCTACATAATATTATATGCAAATTTAAACAAGTAATGAGAACAAATTAAAAATAAACCTAAATGTATACATAATATGAACCATACCTGCAGGTTCACTACTAACAGATGACGTACTACCTACGTGTGCAGGTGAAGACTGCTGAGCACCAGGGCATACGAACGATAATCATGTAGAGGACATGAATGCCTCAAAATGTCGCATGCGCTGCTCCATAGCATCAAACTGTCGTATGCGCTGCTCCATGCTGTCAGCCCGCTCTCTCTCGGCCTGCACTATGCCCTCCAACGCCGCAATTTTTTGAAGAGCCCAATCCTGAGACGTGCCCTCGGCCGGCCCCCCGTGTGCGGTCCCTATACGAGAAACAAGTCCCGCGAACAGGAGTAACGTTCGGCCCAACCTGCCGAACCCTACCCGCATACTCGGGTCGCCCAACCGCTTGCTCGTACGCGTCGCCAGGTGCCCAACGCACCGTATCTGATGAGACGGGGTCCGAGGCAGCAGGATCAGTGGACAAACTCTGTGTCATACGCTCCTGTACGTCGTCAACATACAAAACACTGGTAATTAATAAATACTTTATCACACGCATAACTAATAATAATCGATAACCTTTAACAGTAGCATACGCATAGGTCCGTGTCCGCTCGTTCAGGTAAGTGCCGTCTTTCCTTGTGTGCGTCTTCACAAACGACTCGGCGCGAGTGGGGGGCGTGCCAGATATAGATGCCTCTCGCCATACAGTATAAATATATAACAAACATTGGATATTCATTTAATGTTAAGAAAGAACAATTATGTACAAATAAGAATTAGGGTTTTTACATATTGTTCCATACCTCATCGTGATTAAATCTGGCATAACTTTTGGACCCCAGACTATGGGGGATGTCATTCTGCTCCCGCAGCCGCTTCATTCGTTCAGACCTCTCCTTTACATTGAACATTCCCAAAAAAATGTAAGAATTGATACACTTAATTACTTATGTGCTATGATTGAATGAACTGTTTATTAAAAAAACACAACATTTTAGTAATACATTTAAAGACCTACATACCACATTTATTTTTGTGCACCACTCGTGCAGTACGTCCTCCACATCCGTTCGGTCATACTTATCAAAAAACGTATCTGGCATTCTCGCACGTATTGTCAATGGCGTGTCACCGTCTCGAATATTTAGCTGGGTCCTCAACTTCGACTTCCACGAACGGTGCTTACGGCCCATATCACCCCATAATTCATTCTGTGCCAGGCACTGATCGACGGATACGGGTACATAAAATTCTTGCTGCACATTCAATCTAATGATTAATTTTAGCAGTTCAATAAAAAAATCATCTTAACTTTAATTTCACAAAATACATATATTAGTTTCATACACATACCATTATGGCATCCCACATCGCCTGCTTAATCTGTTTATCTACCTTTCCCCATTTGTCCCGCAAGTGAATGTGGGACCCGCTCCGCAACATCTTACCCGCAGCCCGTCTATAACGATTGCATGCTCGTCCCACGGGTTGTGTTGCAGCATTGTACTGCAACACAACTTTCTTACCCCTCGGGAGCACCCAATTTCTCTCTGGGTCCTTAATTACCTCAAAATAGATGCTCCCGTCTAGGTTATACCCTAGTCAATAAATAATAAACGTTAATATATTAACACTAAATAACTTAATTATATTAATAAATTAGAATTCAATTTAAATATTATACGAACTTGCTAAATTAATATATAATGATGTATAAAAATGTACTAGCCGAATATGGTCGAACGCTATGTGCTCGGTCGCTGGGTCACCAGCATGCTCCTCGCCTACCTCATCTTCTGGGTGATGCTCATCATCATGATCGTCATCCGAAGCCATATCCTGGGGGACATCATGGGCTAACTGATCAATACCCAACATCACAGGGTCCCCCTCGCGGGGCAGCTGGTTCTCCCCCACATCTGGGTCCTGACTCTCCCCAGGAAGCGGCAACTGGCTCTGTCCATAAGCATGCATCTGGCTCTCCCCAGGTGCCGGGCCCTGGCCCCCAGCCAGTGCCGACAGCTGTCCCGACCGCATACCCGGCATAGGCATCCCCCCCCGCTGTGGCAGCGGGAATCTGTCATCCTGAGTCTCACTATCAGGGTTGAATGGCATAGGTGGTGTAAGGGGGTGTGGATAGTACAACGGAAATCTGCTCAGATCATGACACTCTCGCGCCCACCATCGATCAATATGACCCGGTGAGGTCAGCCCCAACTGCGAGAACGTCGTGTATGGAGAAGGAGAAGGAGAATATCCAACTGAGCTCGTCTGGATAGGATCTGACCTGCTCATCCCCGCCGTACCCGGGGGCAATGGTCTATAAACGGCGTCCGGGTGGTGTGGCCACGGTGTAGTATGTAGTGCCGCTGACATCGCCAGTGTGGACGTAGGCGGGTATAGAGAAGGAGAATATCCAGCTGTGCTCGTCTGCCCGGGATCTGACCTGCTCATCCCCGCCGTACCCGGGGCAATGGTCTGTAAACGGCGTCCGGGTGGTGTGCCCACTGTGTGGTATGTAGTGCCGCTGACATCGCCGGTGTGGATGTAGTCGTGCAAGGCACGGGTAGGCGTGGTGCACGATGTGCGCAAGTAGGGGGTCTCTGGTCCATCGAAACCTGCGAACAAATGTGAGAAAAAATATTTGAAATTCGTTTTAATTTTAATATTAGAAAAGAATATGCATAATATAGAATGAGCTCTATGCAAACTAAGAAAGTACTTTGAGTTTAAGCAAATTGTACCAATAATAAATATAGCAATCATTCTATAACAGGAGCTTCAATCGGATCAATGTCGGGCCTGTCGTGATCGAATTCATCATTCATATCATGCAGGTCATCAGTGGGTAATATGATCGGTACACACTCGTGATATGCATTATCTGCATCACTACTCCCTTCCCCCTGACCAACATCGTACACGTTGCGCGGTTTAGTCCTCACGGCACAAACCCAGTTTGGGTTCCTTTCATCCTCGACATAAACCCAGTTTAGAGTTTTAAGGTTTCTTTTTTTAGGGTTAGGGTTAAAAAGGTTAGGGTTTAGTTTTTAGGGTTAGGGTTTAGGGTTGTTAGGGTTTTATGGTTATGGTTTAGATTTTTAGGGTTTAGTTTTTAGGGTTAGGGTTAAAAAGGTTAGGGTTTAGGTTTGAAGGTTTAGTTTTTAGGGTTAGGGTTTTAAAGTTAGGGTTTAGGTTTTAGGGTTTAGGGTTTAGGGTTTAGGTTGTTAGGGTTTAGTTTTTAGGATTAGGGTTTAGGTTTTGAAGGTTTAGTTTTTAGGGTTAGGGTTAAAAATGTTAGGGTTTAGGTTTTTAGGGTTAGGGTTTTAAGGTTAGGGTTTAGATTTTTAGGGTTTAGTTTTTAGGGTTAGGGTTAAAAAGGTTAGGGTTTAGGTTTTGAAGGTTTAGTTTTTAGGGTTAGGGTTTTAAAGTTAGGGTTTAGGTTTTAGGGTTTAGGGTTTAGGGTTTAGGGTTTAGGTTGTTAGGGTTTAGTTTTTAGGATTAGGGTTTAGGTTTTTAAGGTTTAGTTTTTAGGGTTAGGGTTAAAAAGGTTAGGGTTTAGGTTTTTAGGGTTAGGGTTTTAAGGTTAGGGTTTAGGTTTTAGGGTTTTAAGGTTAGGGTTTAGGTTTTTAGGGTTTAGTTTTTAGGGTTAGGGTTTTAAGGTTAGAGTAAAAAAAAAATTTTAGGGTTTAGGGTTTAGGGTTTAACTAAAATAAAAAAGTAACAAAAAAATTTCACTCTTTTGTAGGGTTTAGGGTTTTTAGGGTGAACGGTATTTTGGGCTAGGGTTTAGGTTTTTAGGGTTTAGTTTTTAGGGTTAGGGTTTAGGGTTTAACTAAAATAAAAAAGTAACAAAAAATTTCACTCTTTTGTAGGGTTTAGGGTTTTTAGGGTGAACGGTATTTTGGGCTAGGGTTTAGGGTTTATGGTTTTTGCTTGTTTTTTAGAGTATAAAGCTTAGGGGTTTGGTTTTGAGATTTGATCATAGGGATTTTTATATTGGTTTCGATTTAGGGTTTAGGGTTTATTGTTTACACGTTTGTTATAAATTGAATAATAAAAAGAATTATTATAAATGGTAGACGGTGGCCAAATTTAATTTTCTGTATCTATCCAATAATCGTTGGATACGATCATTTTATTCTAAAATGATAGCGAGTTTACTTTGAAATGTTTTTTTTTTGTTTGTAAAAAAATTACCTGAAAATGAACAATTAAACTTTTTTTCTTTGTTCTTAAAAAACCCAAAAATTGTTGAAATAGTACCGCATAGTTATTTATATTTTATTGGTTTGGATCATTGATTTTATGATGAAGTTAATAAAATAATTACCACAAATAATAATCCACACACCAATTCGTAGTACAGTAAAACATATTACAAAAAAAAAAAAAAAAATACCACAACTGTACGAATATTTTTCATGCATAACGACCAACCACATCAAAATACATAAAATTACACAACAATAGATATTCAAACCCAACAAAATTAACAGCATTGCATAGACCATTATTAATTGCTAAATCCACAATTATTATATGAAACTATTAAAAAAATTATAAACAGATTTTAAACAAATTAATCTAAATGCACCAAGTTTATTATAGCCAAAAATAAAGAAAAAAAATTAATGCTAAAAGTACTCACAAATATTTTTTTTTTGAGTGATTTGTATGCTCCTTAGCCAAAATGTACCTGCATTAAAACATATTAGTCCCAAAATAATATTCACGTACAAGGCAGAGAGAGAGAGAGAGAGAGAGAGAGAGAGAGAGAGAGCTAGAGAGAGACAGAGAGATAGAGAGAGAGACAGAGAGAAAGAGAGAGAGAGAGAGGGAGATGTAGAGAGAGATAGGACCTGGTTCGATTAGAGAGAGAGAGAGACCTAGAGAGAGAGAGAGCTAGAGAGAGACAGAGAGAAAGAGAGAGAGAGAGAGAGAGAGAGAGAGAGAGAGCTAGAGAGAGATAGGGTTTAGGGCTCGGTTAGAGAGAGAGAGAGAGAGAGCTAGAGAGAGAGAGAGAGCTAGAGAGAGATAGAGTTTAGGGTTCGGTTAGAGAGAGAGAGAGAGAGAGCTAGAGAGAGAGAGCTAGAGAGAGAGAGAGAGAGAGAGAGATAGAGAGAGAGAGCATGCACCTATTGGGCCAACCCGCGTGGTGCAGTGACGGCCGGAGAGGGAGCTGGCCGGAGAAGACACCGGAGGCGGTGGTCGGTGGACGGAGAGGGAGAGAGAGAGAGAGAGCCGAGTGAGAGAGAGAGAGGTGAGGGAGGGAAATGTGTGGATCGGATGGGGTAGCTTCCTCTGGAAGCTACCCTATTTTTTTTTTTTATTTATTAATTGAAAACGAGGCCAGGTGGCGCGCGGGAATTGTCCCGCGCAGGTCACCTGGCCAAAAATTGGCCGCGTGTCGTAATGCCACGCGGCCAATTAGAGACGTGTATTATTATACACGTCTCTATCTGTTTTTTAATATTTTTTTTTTTTTTAAAAAAAACGAAAAATTATATATATATATATATATTTGTATTTGTAAACACAAACCCTAATCCGACCCTAAGTGTATGTAATATATATAGTGTTAACGTTTACGTAAACTCTAACCCATAAAACTAAACCCTAAACGATAACCCTAAAACTAATTCTTAAACCCTAAGTCTTTGTTAAGTTTCATATATATATATATGGTTAGGGTTTTATTAGATTAGTATTCCATTAACGTAAATCCTAATTAGAGTTAGGGTTTACTTATAAGTATACCATATATATGTAAAGTACTCAACACGTAAAACGTAAATATACTATAAACATATTGCACGTAACCCATAACCCCTAACCCTATGTTTATATACTATATATAGTCATAAACCCTAACCCTAAGTGTATGTACTTTGTTATGTTGCATATTGTTTTTTTGTTCCTCGCCGTATAATTATGCATATATATATAGCACAAATTTGGGTTATTTATGCATGTAGTACTCTATATAAACATAAACCTTAACACTAAGTGTATATACAACGTTATTATATATATCTATAAACCCTAACCCTAAGTGTATATATATACTATATATAGCTATATAAGTATACTATATATATATATATAGTCATAAACACCAATGTTAGGGTATATACAAGTAACTATAAAGGTATATAGTTTCGGCACGCCGTTTACATGCATGCATGCATATATTATATATATATGTATATACATAATATGACAAGATAGATTTGAAATACAAATACAAACACAAACACATGCAACCCTAAGTGTATGTACTGTACAAATTGTTAAACCCTAAGTGTATGAACTGTAGAAATTGCTAAACCCTAAGTGTATGAACTGTAGAAATTGCTAAACCCTAAGCCATAAAACTAAACCGTAAACTATAAATTAAAACTAAATCCTAACCCTAAGTATATATATATATATACTATACTAAACCCTGACCATAAAATTGAACCCTAAAACCCATAATCTTAACCATAATCTTAAGTGTATGTACGATATATATGTAAGCCATAAACCCTAACCTTAACCCTAATATTAAGTGTATGTACGATATATATGTAAGCCATAAACCCTAACCTTAACCCTAATATTAAGTGTATGTACTATATGTATAAGCCATAAACCCTAACCTTAACCCTAATATTAAGTGTATGTACTATATGTATAAGCCATAAACCCTAACCCTAAATATATATACTATATATATAGTGATAAACCCTAACTCTAGGATCAAATGATAGTTCGACCAAGTTTTGAACATTGAACTAGATCAAATGATAGAGGCATGGAATTTTATACTTGTGTAAGGTATGCTATAATGATCGGGACCACAAGGCGAACACATTCAAATGGATGTTCTACGAACCCTAACCCTGAGAGTATGTACTACACATACAATAAATTAAGTCCTAACGCATAAACCATATTCAAGAAACTCAACCTGCATGTAAACCCTAAAACATAACTATAAGTACAATACATACTAAATATAGCACAAATTTATTGTTGGGGTATATAATAAGAATTTTTAATATAAATAAATTCAAAAATATTTAACTACAAGTACTGTACAAAACTAATTAGTTTATAAACTCTAATTTGTTATAGGGTACATAGTAATATTATCATGTACATACTATTTGTTTGTTTGTTTGTTTGTTTGTTTTTTTTTTTTTTTTAAAAAGGAATTCCAAAAATATTTTTCTGGAATACACCAGTTAGCCACGTGTATTTTTATACACGTAGCATTCTGTTTGACACGTGTAATTTATACACGCGGCCATCTGGCCGCGTGTATAAGTGCACGCGGCTATATGGCCGCGTGTATAAATTACACGCGGCCATATGTTTCTACGCCCCATCTGGCCACGTGGCCAGAGACACACGCTGCCAAATGGCCGCGTGTCTACAGTAACGGTTACTGTAGACACGCGGCGATTTACACTGTTTTTTGTATTGAACCTTTGACCCTTTCGCTTTTGCAATAGAACTTCACCACTCTTTGTAAGGCCTATCACCCTCTCAGATTGCCCAATGCGAACATCAAACAGCTTACTCCAAGATTCCTCTGCTCCATACTCTGAATCGTTTCTCTTTATCATTTCAATATTTGATACAAGCAAGCCATCAAGTAGCGCCACACTAACGTTCAAGTCTGTCAGCCCTTGTAAACTCTTAGGCATACCCACTTCACCAAAGGCCTCGTCCTTCAATTCATATTAAACCACACAATCACATTGCGAAAGGTGCCCTGGCGCCGTGGTGTGTGTGCGGGCCAGTGGAGTGCCCCATTCACCAAAACCGATGAGGAGCACATGGCCACGAGGTAGGGAAGACTGGGGGCCGTAAAAGAGCGCCATATGCCGCTTCAAAGCTTATAAATCTGAACCAGAGGTGGAACATCGGCGATACACGAGCCTCACCAATTTGTAATCATCGGTGTCGGGCACATACCCAAAGCCAACAGATTGGTTAATCGAACTGAGAAATGGAAGATTAGGCTTGGGAAGGGTTATGGCTTTTTGAATAGAAGGGTTCCAGAGAACAAACAAATAACCCTCTCTCGTTACTGAGAATCATATTGGCAAGACAAAGTAGGCCATTTGATGAACCAACTAAGTCCAATGAATATTTATCGTTGGATGGATCATACAATTCTATGCGATCTGGTGGGTAGTGGATTTGATGGATACAGCAGGACGGTGTGCATGGTGTGGTCATAGCAGACAAAAAGGCATGGCTGGTGCTGGGAGTTGGAAAGAGGGGAGCTGGAGATAAGAGAGCACCATTCCTTCGAAACGCACCTGAATCTGAATGATCCCAAGTCACAATTTTAGAATCTTCTAAACATCCAAGTTTGGATGGCCGCTTACACTGCACCAACTGCACTGCAGTAATGAATGCATTCTGAAATTGCCCAACTTCAGAAAAAATGAGCAAAGTTAAATCACATATCCGGAACAAAGAAGGCAAACCAAGTCTCAGGCCAGAAGTGCAATGCATATAACACCATAAAATACAAAGACAAGATCTGTCTATGAAAATCAAGGAAAAGATAAATCCATCTTTCACTAACTAACTAAACTCACTATTGGACCATGTTCACAAACTAATTATTTAGTCCACAAAATAGACTTTCTACAAAATATAATCTATAAAATACATCAAATACATGTAAAAACATTTAATCAATCTCAAATGAGAATGACTTTACGTTTTATGATGATTTCTATTTGATGTGAACGAAAATATGATTTTTTTCATTGGAGACATGTTGCTTGTATCCATACTCATAATTTCTCTGTCCTCTCTTGATTGCTCCATCTCAAGCATTTTCTTACTAAGAAGATCAGTCTCTTTTTCCCTTTCCTCTCTCGCTTGCTCAAACACAAGCCTTTCTTTTGTAAGATGAATATACTCTTGTCGTTCTTCAATTCTTTGATCATGAGATTTCTTCTTTTCTTCCTTCATATCATTAATTACCTCAGCAAGATTCGCAAACATATGGTCTTGCCTCCTTCATGTTCTCTCTCTCTCTCTCTCTCTCTCTCTTTTGGCCTTCTTGCCAATTGGCCTCTCCAAGTCTACAACCACCAATGAAGACCTATTTTCATCCCCTAAATGTATCGAATTTGTAGTATAAGAAGGTTATTGTACAAGTATATATATATATATATATTTACCTCATTCGGCGATAGTTTGTTTCCATTTTGGATGAAATCTCAATGTATTCCAACAATGTTCAAAATTAAATGAGCCACCGTGGATGCTGTGATACATCACATTCGCTTTCTCAATCTGAAAAATTAACAAAGATTCAATAATTTAAATATTTATACTAATTAATCAATTGATTTATTGACTTTAAGTTGTAACAATTTATCCATATATACCTTGTCTTGTTCAGTCACACCACTTGAATGCCTTGCGTCGATTTGAAATAAGCATCCACAAAACTTGTTGGTGGTAACTTGTATCGTTGACCACCGATTCGTTAAAGAGTTCACAAAAGTTAGGCTTCTTATGTTCATCATACTCCACATGAACTCTCATCCAAAATTTTGAGGCTTTTTGATCGATACCATGAATTGCATTGATGAGGAATGACATAAGAATAAATTGGTTATTTAATTTTATTTAGATTATTAGTTTTTATTTGAATTTAATAATGTGCTTGATCCAAAGTCAGTCATATTAGTTTAATTTATTTGTAATTCAATAATGGGCTTGGCTCTCAGTTATATTAGGGTTAGGGTTAAAGTTTAGTCTATGAGTCTATTTAAATATAATGTTCTATTGTAATAGACAGTTTATGATGAATGAAAAAAAAAACAGTTTTGTTTATTTGAGGTGCGACTCCTCTCTTCTCTCTTGGTGGTGAGATGCTGCCAAAGCCAGTGAGACGTTGGTTTGTTCTTCCCTATTGTTAGTCTGGTGAGACTCCAGGTTAGTAAAAGGTTTATCTTTATAATTTTTTGTTTGTTTTAATTTCTGCTGCATCATGCATCCATACTAGTAGTGAGCCAAGCCGATACTAGTACGTTGTCTTCTTCCACGCCAAAATTTCCTTTTTGTGAAGTTTTTTTTAGTAGTGGATTCCGTTTGAGGTTGGAGTTGAGTATCTTGGAAATCAATGTTCTCATGAAAAGAGGCCAGCGTATATACATTATAACCACAATCTCCCTCATGTATGAGGTAGACGAATAATGTATTGTCATCAAATCCATCCTTCAAAAAGACAACACTACGTAAATGGAGGGTATGAGCAACAATCATGGGAATAGAAATTAGCATTTTCCTTTATATAGCTTTGTTGCTGAAAAAATATATACCTTTTCAACTGAGGTATTTTTTTTCTATAAATCATAGAGAAACCAGTGCACAAGTTTGCCTTTCTCCACTACAATAAACCCTCTCTTGATGAAATGGATGCATTTTCATACAACCCAATATAAACCCTCTCAACAACTACAACCCCATTCTCCAATTATTCTCTTCTCTCTCAACTTAATGTTAGGCTTCTTACCGTTACTAACACAACTATTATCTCCTTTACACCATGGTTGATCAAATATGAAGACGCCAATTTACAATAAAATTATCCTTGTTACCCACGTACGCAACATGATTAATACCCAATCCATAAGCAGAGGCAGAGCATATTCGGTTGATCAAGCATTCAAGCCCAACCCAGAATTACCATTAAAGAACATCAAAATTGCTAACTTCCAAGAACCCCAACCCAACATAATAGTACGTTACTTGTCGTTCAGCTAATATATGGCACATGCCCCATAACAAATACTTGATAATCAAAGTTACATCTAAGCAGCGGATAGCAATAATCAATGTGTGACGGAACACATATCATAAGCGAAAATACATTTATATAAACATAACTGTTATTATAACAAGAGAACCATTAATATGTTTATCTGTTTAAGGCTTTTAACATAACATTACTTTAATTACATAACAAAGAATGGCTCTATAAAATATAAGTGTCGCATAGGACACGAGCCATATACAAAGACTACAAAAAATGCGGACTACCCACGAGTCCGTGACATATGACTATCGCGAAGTGCTCCAATCATAGCATCCATACGCTAAGCAAACTGGTTATCATCTACATCTACATCCACAAAACTTGCAGCCAAAGCATCAATGTTAGTTCGCCTATCTATACATAGACATTAGCATTTCTAATTCTGAGCAATGTGAACATCCAAGTACATCCAAGCTCAATTCTTTTAAAATATGTAATCAGTCGATAGAAATATACATATGTTCTTTCCCATTAAGATTCATATGCATATCAATACATCTAACATAAAACTACTATATATCATATCATGAAAACATCACACAAATAAAAACAATGTTATGCATGCTCGTTGTTGTTCTCTGTTGTATTCCTATGGGGCTTAGGTCCCCCAATAACTAGTTTTGCCTCTCTGACAAATATCATGGGGCTTTGGTCCCCCAATAATATCTGCTAGGTACCTTGGGGCTTAGGTCCCCCAATAATATCTGCCAGGTACCTTGGGGCTTAGGTCCTCCAGTAGTTTGTTTATGCTCAATGCTTATGCTCAAATACTATACAATTTATTTCATGATCATGCTTTTGACAAACTATAGTCTCTAAAATTCGTAAACAAATCAATAAGTCAATTTCTAAATTATAACTTGTATAATTAAAATCCCCACTGCAGCAGGCATTAAAACATAGTCTAAATCCCAATCACAACAGGCAGTCAAACACTTAAATCACAGTTCAAATCACACTTTACACGCATTTCAATTTGCAATAGCATCATTGGCAATAATTTCAACATACTCAAAACTACTCAAAACATCCAAAACATATATTTTAACATATCATCGGTTCGGTAAGAAAATCACATAATATTTCATTTCTATAAAATACGTAAAAAGTAACTTTTCCTCAGTGAGTAGAATACTCACCTTGGCCGCGCGGATCACAAGTTCAACTACGCTTCCTAGATAACTGCTCGCAATGTGCCATTGTAAAAATAACACACTGCACGCTATTTAATATTTCTCTAACACTAAATTAATATTTAGCTCTTAAATTACCAAAGAGCTAAACCATGGAAAATCCATAGAATTTCTAGGGTTCCAAACACATACCTATAATATAAAAATACTAAACCAACCCAAATAACACTAATCCAAAATATTTGCTTAAGGTTAGACATTAAAAATTACAACCTCAAAAAATACCCATATAAATTATATTTACTAACCTAATCACAATAATATTAACCCATAAGAAAATCTTAGGGTTAAACTCATAAAATACCATTTAAATTAAATACCCATAGATTAGGGTTTGAAGAAACTTACCAAAAGATTTACCCAAACAATACCCGGAGTTTGGGGGATTTTTGCAAGCTCCAAATAGCAGAAAACCTAAAGGATAATCAAGATTAAACTCATATTTTACAAAATTCAACCAAAAATCTAAAAAATACAAGTTTAGCGATTTACCTCAAAACAATAAGTAGAAACGTAGATCGGGCTTCGTAGATCACGTTTTCGGGGTTAGATTTGAGGTTGGAGGCTTAGATTTTCATAGATCAAGAGTTTTCCATGAAAATCCTAGAGAAAATTGTGTAAAGGGGAAGAAATTCGGAGAAAATGAGCCAAAATGGCTCTTTTTTGCATTTATCTCAGGTGCCGTCTGGACGGGCTAAGTGAGGGTCCGGATATGCACATTTTAAATCACGCACGTCCTCAAGAGGGTCTGGACGGGGTGCGAATGTGAGCTCTCGGACTTCAGCGTTTGCAAAAGGGTCCGAACGGCCAGCATACGCGTCCCATGAGGATCCGGACTGCTTGCAAACGGGTTGCAAACTCTGCAACCAGATTGTCCATTTGGGCATTCTTTTACACCCGGACTCGACCCTAAGTGTTTTCTAAATGTTTTCTAGGCATTTTCTTAACATTTCATTAATTCCAATCCATTAATTAGTCTAATTTACATTTAAAACGCATTAGCAATGTCCCGGACATTACACGCATTCTTAATGGAATGGATTAAACTCATAATAAACCCAAATTCTAAAGTTTATGTTAATACTCCGGCGAATGATGACTTTTTTTTTTTTTTTTTTTTTTTTTTTGTAGCTATACTTATGGCCTTTGTATGGATGGCTAAAAACAAACATAAGCTATTAATCAGGCAAATCAAACTCGTAGGGTCTACAAGGAGAGCATATTTCAGCCCGATACTCAAAAGGCTATATCTAAACACTAATTCAGTAAATGAGCCCTATCTCCACCAAATTTCTACAAGTTCATCTTTGATGTAGCTATAGATGGTAGGGGTAATGTTTTGCATGCCTAGGTTTTAAAATGCTCTCCAGTACATCCCGTAATTGGTAAAGTAAAGAGAGCTATCCTAACCTATCTCATAACCCAATTTCTAAGATGCTATCCAGAACAACTCTAATCAAACTTAATGGAGCATCCTTACCATTATCTCAGAATTACAGAGAAAAAATTATAGTGATTATTTTGAAAAACTTTTGATTTTAGGACAAAATCTTCTATCATTTTTAAGACCCATTACTTTTATCATTTTTGCACACGATGCCTACTCGCCAGGCTTCCCCTTTGAATTTCCAATTCCTCTTCTTCGATCATGTAAGGGCTTAAGGTTCGTTTTTTTTCCGTACATTGAAAGCATGAGAAAGATTAATTAGGAATAATTAAACAAGACAAATGCTACGAGTGCTCACTTCTTGACATGGTAATGCAAATTATTATTGAATTTTATCATTAAATTTTTGGTTTAATGGTAATGGTAATTTCCATTACCACGTCAGGAAGCGTGCCATCGAGAGTGCATGTAGCATTTGTCATTGAATAAACTTGGTATATTATAGATCAAACAATTTTTATGTTTGGGTGTCCTTAAGTGACACGACAAATTAAAAGCAACTATTTGGGGGAAATTAGGTCGTCAACTTCTTGCCATTTTCGTCATACTTTAAAACCTCAGTTTTCAATTTAATAGATTTAAAACTTGAGTTTATTATCATTCTAAATTGGAGACCTCTATTAGATTATCTGTCAAATAGGTATGAAAATACTATTATGCTCCTCTAATTTATTTATTTATTTAAAAAAAAAAAAAAAAAAACCAATGTAGGGTGGCTTGTGGCCAACCCCAAACTCAGCAACCCCTTTATTGAAGGGTGGATCGCGGTCACCCCCAAACTTGGGCGTGGCTCGTGACTACATACCCTCAAACTCGGCACTTGCTGCAAGCCACCCAACCATGTGCTAGTTTTTTTCTAGAAAAAAAAAATTATTAGATGGCTATAATTGTAATTTTACACATATTGTGTCACTTATTTCATGAAAAACCAAACATAGGTCATGAATTTCAATTGCCAGGGAAAACTACAATAAATAATTGTTAATGGGAAGAAAGCTCAGGGTGAAGAAATCTGAAGCTCAACACTTCTGTTATGCAAAATTATTAGGCAAAAAACACAAAAGCCCAAGCTTTTAGCTCATAAAAACATCATTACTCAACTGCCTGAAACAACCATCAGCTGAGTTGCTCATTACCCAAAACCAAAAATAAACTTAAAACACAACCTATATATATTCTCTACCCTAGTATTCTCAAATACCAAATACTAGATAAACAGTAAATAAGAACACCATATAAATTAACATGATCATAATTCTAAAATCTGATATCAAAGACAATAATATTGCATACCAAAATCCAAAAAGATAAACCAAAACAGGGGAAGTCACCTAAAAAAAATCACAATTCATTTGTAAATCCTCAAATTATTTACATTTTGGTTGTTTCTCTTGGAAACATAGCAGGTCATTACCTATAATCTTTTTGATAAGTAGCATGCATGTTGTTACCAATAATATCATGTTAGAATAGTAATCCCAAAAGGTTTCTCACTTTAGCATTTCAATAATAAAAAAAATAGGACAATGGCAGTGCAATAGGGATAGATGCCGTCGATATGGCTATAGAAAGGGTATGAGAGACCTCTCTTAAGCTCTAATGGCAAGCCTTTCAATCTAAAAGGAATGGATCTCACAGTTTTTCAACAAAATTTTCTATATGTAAAAGACCGGAAATTTCGACTGTTAAACATTAAGCGATCTGAATGGGGAACCTTTACCCATTCATAATATGAATACTTTTGAATATTATTTTTTTAAATTTGAGCTTCCCTTCTTAAAGCGCCGGAGTTCGCTAGACCACCGCCGAACCTCTGCTAGAAGTCACCGACAATTTTTCGCCGTATCTCATTTTTTGTATGAGCCAAATACCAAAAAATTTCAGACGAAAAACATTTTACGCGTCGAAACAAATTGACTACTCCGAAGTAGAGCCATTATAAAGATAAAGCCATGCATGCAATATGCATATTATTGGTCCAGGACTAAGCTGGTGCCAATCCATAGAAAAGTGTATATATATATATATTTTTATGACGAGGAACCTCTTAAAGGCAGAGCCACTTCGTGTACCCAATCTTATCAGGTAAACCTTGAACCCATGTAAAGCACCCGCTCAAAACGGATTGGGTAATACTCCGGCTTCACCAGCTGGTTGGCTTTAAAGAATTGTTTGTACCCAAGGGGATTCGAACCTTAGACCTCATGTGACTACCACAACCAAGGCCCTTACCACTTGAGCGTAGATAAGGGAAAACGAAAAGGAAATCTACCTAAATCATATAACTTTCAACCGGTTAAAGGGTATTTTGTTTTTCCTAAATCATTCTACTGTATGCAAAGAATTTATAGCAGGAATGTAGGCTGAGATCCAGGAAATTTTAATATTATTCATAATCCTATATTACACACAAATTCAGTAATCGTAACAAGTAGAATGTGGAAGTAGCATCAAGTACCTGCTTCTCTCTGTGCGCTCACTACCACCAAACAAATTCCCGTCACCCTGGAACTCGGTCAGCTGCATTCAGTAGAACAAGGCTCTCCACATAAGTATCCAAATAAATGTCCTCTGGGTCACGAATGGGAAGATCAACATATCCTTGGCTACTTGGTCCGAAAGAAAACAAACTTTGAGCCTTTTGCACTAGAACTTCATCACTCTTTGTAAAGCCTATCACCCTCTCCAATACCCCAATGCGAACATCAAACAGCTTACTCCAAGATTCCTCTGCTCCGTACTCTTTCATCACCCACACCGCCTGAGACGTCTCGTTTCTAGCCGTGGCACAAGGGAAAAGCGCAAGCAAGCCATCAACTAGCGCCACACTAACGTTCAAGTCTTCCAACCCTTGTAAACTCTTAGGCATACCCACTTCACCAAAGGCCTCATCCTTCATATTAAACCACACAATCACATTGCGAAAGGCGCGCTGCCACGATGGAGTATTTGCGGGCCAGTGGAGTGCCCCATTCACGAAAACCGATGAGGAGCACATGGCCACGAGGTAGGGAGGACCGGGGGCCGTAAAAGAGCGCCATATGCCGGTTCGAAGCGTATAAATCTCAACCAGAGGTGGAACATTTTTTTTGAAAGGAATGTAAGCAGTGCCTCGGTACACGAGCCTCACCAATTTGTAATCATCGGTCATGGGCTCATACCCAAAGCCAACAGATTGGATCATCGAACCGAGACATGGAAGATTAGGCTTGGGAAGGGATATGGCTTTTTGAATAGAAGGGTTCCAGAGAACACATAACCCTCTCGCGTTACTGAGAATCATATTGGCAAGACAAAGTAGGCCATTAGATGAACCAACTAAGTGCAATGAATATTCTTCTTTGGATGGATTATACAATTCTATGCGATCTGATGGGTTTGCAAAGAAATCCCCATTATGTTCTACTTGTGGATCTGATGGATACAGCAGGAGGGTGTGCATGGTGTAGTCATGGCAGACAAAAAGGGATGGCTGGTGCTGGGAGTTGGAAAGAGAGCGATTGAGGTGGGTGGCGATGAAGTGGGGGCCGGAGATAAGAGAGCACCATTCCTTCGAAACGCACCTGAATCTGACCAGCGACTTCACCGGCAGTCGTGAGAGGATGTCGGTGATAACCTCGTTTGGGAGACAGTCTGACATCGTGTAGCAATGGAAGAGAGCAGCACTCACAGTCACAGAGCTGAAGAGAGGAAAGTAAAGTCTGGGCAGACTGATATTTTCTATTTTCATTTAATTGAATTCTATTTGTTTCCAAATTTTAGAAATACCAAAGGTCTTTTTTTTTTTTTTTTTTAAAGAAAAAAATGAATAAATAAATAAAAAAAGTCCTCGTACCCAATTGAGGAGAAATGATAGACATGAGACATTTGACCGTCCCCTGTCTAGCTTTTAATGTTAAAAAAATATTTTTAAAATGAAAAAAAATGAAAAAATTAGAAAGGATAAATACAAAAAAATGCATAATATATTTTTTTATTATTAAAAGCTGGACGGGGAACGGTCAAATGTCCCATGTCTATCATTTCTTCCCAATTAAGTCCCCCAACTACTAAAAAAATTGTAAATATCACCCCCAAGAACTGCAAAAGACAAAATAACCTTACAATTTTTTATTTTTTATTATTTTTTTTTTACAAAACCCTATAAATTTGAAAAAAAGGGGAAATTTTAATTTTTTTTTTTTAACAACTAAAATTTTTTATTTTCTTTAAAAAAGAAAAGGCAATTTTTTTAAAAAAACGAAAATTTTAATTTTTCTTTTAATTTTTAAATTTTGCCACCCTTGGTTTTTATGTATGTCTTTTAATTTTAATTTTTTAATTTTTAGTTTTGTCTTTTTGTCTTTTTTTTTTATTATTTTAATTTTTTAATTTTAAGTATTTTTTTATTAAGGGTATTTTCATCATTAGAAAAATATTGACAGTTTTTAGTAGTTTGGAAGAAACATTGTCAAAATTGAAAATTTAGTTTAGGAGGAATATTATCAATTGAATGGTAGTTTTAGGGGTACGTGAATTTTACCCTAAAAATAAATAAATAAAGAAGATTGATAAGGGCCTTATTCATGCAAAACATGTTATTTCTGATTTATTATTATTATTATTATTAAAAATAATAGACAAAAAAAAAACATGTTAGAACTTTTGATTCAGGTTTATAAATTATATCTACAGAAAAATGTGAAATTTCTAAAAAAATACTCTTGTAACCCAAAAATGATTGAATTGACCTGCAGAATTTGTGACGGGCAACATAAATTCCTCAGCCATAATTACATGCCAAGAAACACATAGTTACCACTCTAGTTCTTAATAAATTGGATTTCACATAATTCTTGCTCCAAAATGCATTTAAAATCCTCCCTACTAAAAGAATGAATAGAATACCTCCAAGAAATAAAAATACAAAACCAGGGCAGCCTATTGAACAGAGAAGTGAGTTGTTAAATGATCTCTAAGAAACCGACAACTAATGACCAGTAATATCTTCCCCACACTGAAACCCTGTCTCCATTGAAAATACCAACACGCTTGCCCCTTTAACTAAAGACATAACAAAGTAGATTTACAGGCTACCTAGTATACAATAATACTTCACATAATCCTGGGTCTAGGCAGCGTATGTACGTGTTTATATTACAGTCCACATAATTAGAGATCCATCAAGTATATTAAAGCTCCACTAAGTATACTGTACAATCATGAAGAAGTATTTTGCATACAAAACATCAAATATGTAAGAAACAATTCAAGACAGCTTGTTGGCTCATAATGTGGTTTTCAACATAGATGGCAGAACATGTAGCTTTCAACATGAAAAATTATTACTCATTATTTACACATCACACCCAAAATGCATGTTTTCAGAGCTTGCCAAAGAGAAGAGTGGACATTTACTAGACAAGGCCTCTAGACTTGATGCAACAAATAAGGGTAAATGTGCCTCTTGTATATGCTATCCTGAAAATTCTCCCTTTCCTAAGCGACAGCTTATTTTGGCAAGAACCATTACCCAATGGTAAACAATCCAAGTTTATTATCAACAAGGTGATAGAAAGAAAGTGGCCTAGCTAGAATTATACACTAACACATGCAGAGAACAAAGGACCAAGCAGTACGTTCAATGTCAAATGGTAAAGTTAAAATGAATTATGTGCGTATTCTAGTCTTGTCTTGAGTCGAAAAGATAAGCTAGCTTATTAGATGAAGATCAGAGTACTCAAGTATCACCACAATCTAAGCAGCTCACCTCGGAATGGCATAGACAATGAAGGCATTGTCCAATTTACATATAACATTCTCCTTATATAACAAAACAGAGCCTTTGGAATAAGTTCTGGAACTCAAAACCCTTAAAAATTCTTAAGAAAGAAATCGAGCAAACTCAAGGTCCAATTGCAACAGAATGCCAAAAATTTTCACGAAAGTTCAAACTAAATGCCTTAATTGAAAAGAAAAAAACAACTAAAATCGGCAAACTGTCGGTGTTCTTGAGCCACATACTGAATAATCATGATTATAATATGAGAACCAAAAGGAAAATCGTTGTTTGGCTTGCAGGAAAATAAGGGAAAAAAAAGTTTTCACATTTCAAACTTAGGAGTGGTATGGCCATGGAAAATGGAAGATTGAGGTTGAGGAAATTATTGAATTTCATTCCTTTTCTCATAGTTTCCCACATTTTCTCGGAAACCAAACAGGGCCTAAGCCGATAGGATATGAAATTGAGAAACAAAATTAGGAAGCAAAGGAGGAGGAGGGGGAATGTAGAAACTTAGAAAGTTAGAAAGGAACCTGGAAAAGCGAATGAGCAAAACGATACCGAAGAGCTAATGACGGTAATATTTTCAAAAGTATTCATGAAACCATCTCTCTTTTTTATAAGTATTTTTTTGAATATTTCTTTTTTCTAAGTATTCATGAACCATTTTTCACCACATGAGATATAATTTTATTTTTTTTAATTTCATAGCAATAAGAATTTCATTTCACAAATTTATTCCGCGAACCAAACAAAGTCTAGAAATCTTAAAAAAAAAATATAACTAAAACAAAAAACTAATGTGAGACTAGGAGAGGCTAAGGTCCTGTTTGGTCATGCGATTTTTTTGTATTGCTCCAAAACTCTAGCTACTCTATCTTTCCCTCTCAACTATTTAGTCTATTTCCATCCTTCAAATCATTACGGACAATTATTTACTTGAGATGCAAGTGCACCCATAAAGGTAGACCAGAATAATATTTTCTAATTTTTGTAAAATGGATTTTTTATTTTTAACCGTAAAATATTTTTTGAGTTTGATATTCTTCTTTTCGAATTGTCGGAGTTCGCTGAAAGCTGCCAAAAGTTTTCGGCCGTTTTTCGCTGTTGCTCATTTTTTATACGAGCTAAATGCCAAAAAAATATTTCAAAAAAAAATCATTTCAATGAAACGTTTTCAACCCTCCTTGAAAAACCTGAAACCCCATACGCGCCCAATCGCATGATAAATGAGTTGGGAGGATGTTGTTGCAGCCAACAATCAGTTCTAGAAGCCTCTATCAGATTTTCTAGAGCTTCTTCCAATGGCGACAGAATATCTCGTGGAAGAGATAACTCCTCCTCCAACAAAATTCATTGCCAAAACAGTGTCTTTAAGTGAATAACTAAACAGGATTTTGGAGTACTCTTGAAGTAGTCGCACAATAACACCTATCAAATATCAAGCAGTCTGAAACTCTGATACCTTGAGCCTTGTTTCACGCACGTCACAACACAGTCTCCTAGTCGAGACTCTTCTCCTTTACCCTTTCATTTCAAGCCTTTGTCTCTGTTCTTTCTTAGTTTCTTCTTGCAAAATGCAAATGCAACAAAACTCATAATTTGCAACATAAAAAAAAAAAAAAAAAAAACAAAAACAAAACAAAGTTTTACTTTTACTATGAGCTGAGAAAAGTTGATCGCAACTTGCAAGGAAACTCTCCCTCTTTCTCGCCGTGACTTAGTACGTCTGTGGGACCATGGGTGTCTTTGGCCGTTTGTCGAGGCAAATTAAAAATTTTGATACTCAAGGTACATCATATGTTTCTCAACTTGTTACTCTTCTCTCTAAAACATGTCTGTTGCTATTTGTGAATTGAGTATGCCACGTACGTTCTCTGAATATGCTGAAAAAACGTTGAATTAATACAAAATAACATTTTTCTATTTCTTTTTCTTTTCTTTTTTATTTTATTTGAGAATATTTTATTCCATATATAATAAGATTGTCTATATATATATATATATATAATGATTAAAAATAATTATTTAAAAATTTTTAAAGAAAGTTTTGAAAAAAGTTAGCGTACCCTTCAAGCTACGGAATATGATTATTTTCATTTCAAATAAAATGGATACTATCCATTTTATGATCAGGATTTAAAGATAATATATCTAATGGTGTATATGATTTTACATTATTTTAAATTTTAAAAAATATGCCAACATTGACTTTATATATATACATTGTTAGATACACTTACTTCAAATCTTGACTTCTCATTTAAAATGGAAAGTATTCATTTCATTAAATGAAATTATAGTGATAATTTTGAAAAACTACTACCCAATTAATAATATTCTCCAAAACTCTAGATTGCAACAATATTGCCCCCTTAAATTATTAAAAACTGTAAATATCTCACCTAATAACAAAAATACCTTTAATTTTTTTTTTTTTCTTTAAAAAAAGAAAGCTAACAAAAAAAAAAAATCATTTGAATATTTCATTTACTAGCAGAATATGCATATAAATCCAATTACTTGAACGGTTTTAGTGAATCCGTTTGCCTCTGTTACTCCTTCATTCCAACAGCCTCTGTATCAGCCCATCCAATCCTTCTATTATGCTCTTGAAAGGAAATTACCAAAAAGCAGATAAAATTTACAAAAAATAAAAGTTCAAAAAAAAGAAGAAGATCGAGGGTGGCACCTCCACTCCTCACATAGGGATGGGCTCTGTCCCTCCCCTAGATCGGGAGCGGCTTGAAGGGGTGCCCTCCACCCCCTCAACAAGGTGATGGGGGCTTTCTCTTATATTAATAATTTTTTATTTTTTCAATTACAAGAATAAAATGGATTAGTTAGAAAGATTTATTGATATCCCTAATCTTGAAATTATAGTGATAATTTTTAAAAAAAATTAATTTTTAAGATAAAATCTTCTATCATTTTTAAGATCCATGACTTTTATCATTTTTTTTTATTTTTTTATTTTTATTTTTTTGCACAAGATGCCTATTCGCCAGGCTTCCCTTTGAATTTCCAATTCCTTTCTCTCAATCATGCAAGGGCTTAAGGTTCGTTTGCCTGCCGCATATTGTAAGCATGAGAAAGATTGATCAGCGATGATAATTCAAATTATTATTGAATTTTATCATTAAATTTTTGATTTGATGGTAATTTTCATTGCCATATCATAAAGTGTGCCATTAAGAGTGCATGTAGCATTTGTTATTGAATAAATTAAATTTGGTATATTATAGATCAAACAATTTTTATGTTTGGGTGTCCTTAAGTGACACGACAAATTAAAAAGCAACTATTTAGGGGAAATTAGGTCGTCAACTTCTTGTGTTTTTCGTCATACTTTAAAATCTCAGTTCTCAATTTAATAGATTTAAAATTGGAGTTCATTATCATTCTAATGCTCTGTTTGTTTCGACATAAAATGATTTTCGTCGTAAAATAATTTTGACGAAATTATTTTCAAAAAAATGATTTTCTCGAAAATATTTTTCGGTGTTTGACTCGCACGAAAAAAATTACAAAATGCAAAAATCAGAGTTTGGCAAATGTTGCCGGAATCTGGCAACGTCCGATCGCCGTTGCCGCGGATTCCGGCGAGAAAGTTTGCCTGGACCCGGCCAAAATGGCCAAAAACTTCCGGATCCCGGCCGTTTTGGCAAGAGCCGGCCGGATTCCGGTCATTATGGCCAGATCCGGTCGGCTTGGCCGGAATCCGGCAATATTCCATCCGGAATCTGGTGGCCGGCAGGATACCGGCGACCGGATGTTGTCAAACTCCGGCCCGGTTGAATTACGACAATCGACAATTGCTAAATTCTGACAATCGGATATCAAATGTGCGTGTAAGAATGAAGAGTTTAATTTCGGAAAACGATTTACGGTTTTAATAATCGTAAATCGTTTTCCGAAAATTAAAGAAGTTTTTACGGTCAAACTGAAAACGATTTTCGTTGACCATTATTTTCGTCCCTACCAAACACTGTAAAATGTCGAAATCATTTTCCAAAAATCATTTTATGCCGAAACAAACAGAGCATAAATTCAAGACCTTATATATTAGATTATATTCGGTCAAATAGGTATAAAAAATCTATTATGCCCCTTTAATTAAAATGTTGATACTGACGAGTACAAAAATTACGTTTAATTAATTATTTGTGAATATTAGATTTCAGCATTTGTTTTCAAGATTCTAATTTCTTCTTCCACTGTCATAGATTATGGGTGAATCTAATTGCTAAGATCATCAAAATCTACAATGTTTTTGTTTTGTATGATAAAACAAATCAAAGCAATCATGTAAAATTTTCTAAATTGACTAGCAAATTCTACTCATTTGCAGATATTCAATGCTGAAGATCAATGTCAAAAGATAGTGGATTTAAGAGGATATAAAGCTGATTCCTCCCCAAAGAAAAGAAAATAAAGCTGAGAAAGGAAGAAGGCAGCAGCTTGTCACAATGTACGTCCAGCAAAAACACCTAATTAAGGCCCTGGATACCTAAGAGATAGAGAACATATCATATCATGCATCAGAAAAAAGTAAAAAAGTAAAAACAAAATAAAAGACCCAATTATATAAATAATACTAATGGACAAGGTCATGATATATTTGTAGAATTGGATGATACAGAAGAAATTCAATTGCCAGGGAAAACTACAATAAATAACTGTTAATGGGAAGAAAGCTCAGGGTGAAGAAATCTGAAGTTCAACACTTTTCTTATGCAAAATATATGATTAGGTCAACAACACAAAAGCCTAAGCTTTTAGTTCATAAAAACATCATTACTTAACTGCCTGAAACGACCATTAATTAGCTGAGTTGCTCATTAATTAGTACCCAAAAACAAAAATCAACTTAATTAAAACACAATCTATATATATTCTCTACCCTGGTATTCTCAGATACCAAATACTAGATAAACAGTAACTAAGAGCACCATATAAATTAAAGACGTACAATAATATTACATACCAAAAATCCACAAAGAGAAACCAATTAAAAAAAGGTTTCTCACTTTAGCATTTCAATAATAATAAAAATAGGATAATAGCAGTGCAGAAGGGATAGACACAGTCGATATGGCTATAGAAAGGGTATGAGTGTTCTCTCCTAAGCTCTAATACCAAAAGCCTTTCAATCTAAAAGGAACGGATCTCACTGTTAAACATTAAGCGAGATCGAATGGAGGAACCATTCTTAAAGCGCCGGAGTTCGCTAGACCACCGAACCTCTGCTAGAAGTTACCGATTATTTTTTTGCCTTATCTCATTTTCTGTATTAGCCAAACACTAAAATATATCTAAAGAAAAACATTTTACGCGTCGAAACAAACTGCTAACTCCAAAGTAGAGCCATTATAAAGAAAAAGACATCCATGCATTATGCTTATTATTGTTCCGGCCAGGACTATGCTTGGCGCTCAATCCATAGAAAAGTATATATATATATATATATATATATATCTACACACTATGGTATATTGTCTACCGGAGGGCCTAGATAAGGGAAAACGAAAAGGAAATCTACCTAAATCATATAACTTTCAAGCGGTTAAAGGGCATTTTTTTTTCTTCTTAAATCATTCTACTAGCTGTACGCAAAGAATTTATAGCAGGAATGTAAGCTGAGATCCAGGGAATTTTAATATATATATATTATGCACACAAATTCAGGAATGATAAGAATTAGAATGTGGAAGTACCTGCTTTAATTTTCTCTAGCTACCAGCAGACGAATTCCCCTGTCACCTTGGAACTCCGTCAGCTGCATTCAGAAGAACAAGGCTCTCCACATAAGTATCCAAATAAATCTCCACAACTGGGCCACGAATGGGAAGATCCACATATCCTCGGCTACCTGGTCCGAAAGAAAACAAGCTTTGAGCCTTTTGCACTAGAACTTCACCACTCTTTGTAAAGCCTATCACCCTCTCAAATCCCCGAATGCGAACATCAAACAGCTTACTCCAAGAGTCCTCTGCTCCGTACTCTTTCATCACCCATACCGCATGAGAATCCTCGTTTCCAAACATGCTACGAGGGACAAGCGCAAGCAAGCCATCAACTAGCGCCACACTGACGTTCAAGTCTTTCAGCCCTTGTAAACTCTCAGGCATACCCACTTCACCAAAGGCCTCATCCTTCATATTAAACCACACAATCACATTGCGGAAGGCGCCCTTGCACCGTGGAGTATTTGCGGGCCAGTGGAGTGCCCCATTCACGTAAACCGATGAGGAGCACATGTTCATAAGGTAGGGAGGACCGGGGGCCGTAATAGAGCGCCATATGCCGGTTCGACGCGTATAGATCTCAACCAGAGGTGGAACATTGTTGAAAGGAATCTCATCAGTGCCTCGGGGATACACGAGCCTCACCAATTTGTAATCATCGGTCATGGGCTCATACCCAAAGCCAACAGATTGGTTCAACGAACCGAGAATTGGAAGATTAGGATTCGGAATGGATATGGCTTTTTGAATAGAAGGGTTCCAGAGAACGCATAACCCGCTCGCGTCATTGAAAATCATATTGGCTAGACAAAGTAGGCCATTAGCTGAACCAACTAAGTGCAATGAATATTCATCGTTGGATGGATCATACAATTCTATGCGATCTGATGGGTTTGCAAAGAAATCCCCATTGTGTTCTACTTGTGGATCTGATGGATACAGCAGGACGGTGTGCCTGGTGTAGTCATGGCAGACAAAAAGGTATGGCTGGTGCTGGGAGTTGGAAAGAGAGCGATTGAGGTGGGTGGCGATGAAGTGGGGGCTGGAGATAATAGAGCGCCATTCCTTTGAAACGCACCTGAATCTGATCAGCGACTTCACCGGCAGTCGTGAGAGGATATCGGTGATAACCCCGTTTGGGAGCCGGTCTGACATGGAAGAAGAGAGCGGCTACTCACAGTCACAGTGCTGAAGAGAGGAAATGAAATCAGCTGTTGCAGGCAGCTTTATCACGTGGGTTCGTTTGCGATGAAAAGGAAGGAAATCAGCCGAGAAAGAAAAGGTAGCAGAAAATCAAAGAGACGAAAGACGAAATTCCATCAGAAATGGAGCGCCAACGGACGTGGAACAAAAAGATTACAGTTTTGAGGGTAGGGTAGGCGGTTAATAATAACCGCTAACCACCTACCCATATATATTTATTTTATATATTAAATATAAAAAATAACACCAAAACGACGTAAAGAAGAAGAAACTGACGGAAGGGCAAGAGATTTACAGTTTCTGTACTCTTCTTGATTATTTTTTCACTGTTTGTTTTTTGACAGCAAGATCTTCAATAACTTTTTTACTGGAGGCCCCATCAGGTAGTAGCAAACATTTTTTTATCTTTCAGGTTAATTATTTTCGAAGAACTAATTATTATTATAAGAGCTTTTTATACCCAAGATTAATTATCTCTTGTTAAAATTATTCTACGAGATCATTATCTGCTGTTAAAATTCTGTTCAGATTTGTTGTCTTGTTCATCACTCCGCAGCAAATGGATAAAAAGTAGGGCTGGCAATTTTGACACGACACGACAACCCGACACGAACACGACACGAAATTAGCGGGTTTGGGTCTACCTTAAACGGGTTTGGGTCATAAACGGGTCTACCCGTTTATGACCCGTTTATCTCAGTTAAACGGGTCGTGTCACGGGTCACCCGCGGGTGACCCGCCAGACACGATTAACATTTAACTTTTTTTTTTAATTTTTTTTTTAAAAGAAAAAAGAAAAAAGAAAAAAGAAAAATGAAAAATGAAAAATGAAAAAAGAAAAGAAAAATGAAAAATGAAAAATGAAAAATGAAAAATGAAAAATGAAAAAAGGGGATGGGAAATTGGGATTCGGGAATGATCTCATTTAGCACAAGAAGTCAAAATTTCAAAACAGTAAAAACACAGATGACAAAACCGGAAAATGGGAGAAGTGAAAACCTTGTTCTTTTTTGGTTTTTCTTTCCTTCAGCCTCGTCGTGCCGCACCACCGCCCTTCTTGGTTTTTCCTTCAGCCTCGCCTCTCCGCGCCATTGCCCCTTCTTCTTCCTCCCGCGAGGCCCAATCGGAAACTGGACCCGCTCAACGCTCTCTCTCTCTCAGTCTCTGCTCTCCGGAGTCTCCGCTCGGTGCCGACCGGCGACTGCAGACATCTCTGCTCTCTGCGTCTCTCTGCCGCTCTCTCTCTCTCTCTCTCTCTCTCTTCCGCCGGGTCTGTCGGTATGTTAATAATTGATTTCCATTTTTAATTTTTTATAGCATCATTGTTGTGGGTTCTTTAGAAATTTTGGTGTTCTTGTTCAGAAATGTTTTTAGTGTTTTTTTCAGCTTTGTTTGTTTATTTGGGTTCTTCATTGATGAATGATGGATCATGTTCTCTATAAGTTGTAACAACAGTGTTTTTTTGCCCTTGTGTAACTCTTGGAGAGGTCTGATTCACATGCAGTACCTAAATGGGTCAAACGGGTCGTGTAGACCCGTTTCGACCCATTAGGATAAACGGGTTTCACGGGTCGTGTCGGGTGACCCGTGAAATTACCGTGTTCGTGTCGTGTCTGGAGCTCCGACCCGTTAACATAAACGGGTCGTGTTTGGGTCTAGCTTAAACGGGTCGCGGGTCGTAAACGGGTCGTGTCGGGTACCCATTTTGCCAGCCCTAATAAAAAGTCCAACACACCCATTAGAAATATTGAATCTCTCCTTGAATTCTACCTGTTACAAATTGTATAATTTGTTTGATTTTGCGATTTTTTTCTTAAATTAAAACCAAAATTATTTAAACCGGCCGCCCCAAAAGTCACATAAAAAAGAAAAAGAAAAAGAAAGATAGATTTTCAAACCGTCGATTATAGGTTTAATAACCGCTAATCGGTGGTTATAAAAATATCTGCTAACCGTTTAAGCGGAGCGGTTACAGTTGTTAAAATTCAATAACCGTCTTAGGCTGTTGCGGTTAGTGGTTATAGCAAATTATTGCTAACCATAACTGCTTGTACACTCTTATGCGTGGCCAAGGAAATTGGAAAATTTTCTCTTCAAAAGGAAGGAAAGCCAAAAGAGTTCTACACTAATTTATTTGGCCACCGGTTTAGATTTGTTTTATTTCTTATTTTATTTTATTTTAGTTGCTAAGTCTAATCTTTAGCACTTTAATTATAAGTTTAATTTTCTAATTAGTGTTCTGTAGGCAAAGTCTAGCATTTCTATTATGTGTTCTTGAGATTATGTTGAATCTTCCAAATAATTAATTAATGATTGAATGTTGGAATGATTTTAATATGAGAAAAGGTTAATGTTGACAGGAATATATATATTTTTTTTTACATGTCCACACAGGAGGGGGATTCGAATTAGTGACTTCCGCTTCATGAAGCGTGGTCCCCAGCCGATTGAACTACTCCTTGGGGACAGAGCTGCTACACTTACACACTCTCCACTCCCATCTTCTTACTTTCTTATGTGGCATCAACCAAATTAGATTTTAACTATCATGTGTTTTTTTTTTCAAGGGCATAAAGGTCATTTCACCTATTTTGTCATCTGATTTAACATCTAACCCTAATGGAGGGGGGACATTGCTTCAAATTGAAAGATTGAGGGGATGAAATTGAGAGTTTCAAATCAAGTGGAATTTCAAGGGGATTTTGCGAAGTTTCCTGTTCTTTTTATTTTTTATTTCATTTTTTAATTATGTTTTTTGAGTTGGGTTGAAAAAACTTGAGGTTGGCTAAAAAAAAATGAGTTGGTTAAAAAAAAATTGAGTTGGATTGAAATAACACCTAATGAGTGCCAAATATTGTTTATTTGAACCCCTTAATTTGCATTAGTTAGACCTTTAGTTTTGTTATTTTCTAATATTTTTGGTTAGTTTTTGTATTTTGGTATTTTACATATTATGGAGAGAAAACGGTAGTTTTAAAGTGAAAAAAAATGAAAATTTTGGAAGTCAAAATCGGATTTGATTAAATTTTAAGTTCTGCACAAGTCATAATATTTTGATCATAACTTTCAGTTCAAGTATTGGATTGAAGTGAAATTAGTGGCGTTGGAAAGATAATTCAAAATTCTACAAATCATTGTGAAATAGAATTTTTCTAATTCGAATGTCTAATACGTCATAAATGTCCCGCAATATAAGAGCGTGAAGTTCCTTGTTCCTGGCTGCTGCAGACACTCCAAACCCTAGCAGTATTTTCTCTTATTAGGATTTTTGAGGGGTAGATGTACCATTTTGAAAATATGGCCCTAAACCTTAGCGTTCTTTTCTCCTATTAGGGTTTAGATCGAAGGGCAGAGGTGCCATTTTGTAAAAGATTGGTTTAACCTAATCTTCTGCAATAAATACCCCATGCTAGGTACCACTTAGAGCATCAATTTTTCTCTTCAGAGCACTTGTCTTAGCTCTTGTCTTTTCTTTTGTAAGTCATTACTTTGTCATATTTCTTTTAATTTAAAGTTATTAAATTTTCAAGTCTTTTGTTTATTTTAGTTTCTTGCTATTTAATTTTCAATTGATTCTACTTTCTTTTAATTGTTTTGTTGCTTACTTTTTTTTGTTTATTGTTATTTAATTTTCGTTCTTCTTTCTTTTCCATTGTTTTAATTTATTATTTTCTTTTATTAAAGTTTTGTTCTTCCTTTTCTTCTTCACTTTTATTGTCTTATGATTTTCATTCCAAGAGTTTTGGTGTTTTCAATCATGAGAGGCTAAAATCATCGATCAACTAAGATTGAGAATGAAACATCGTCAATGATAGCACCTCTACTCTTGTCATGATATTCATAGGTTCAATGTTCTAATATATATTCAAATTTCAAGTCAATTTATTGAATTTTATTCTTAGATTGATGATCTTTATTTGATGTTTGTTGTAATTCAATCGATGGATACATCGATTGATTTCTTTAAGATTGAGATATCTATTGTGATTTCCGGATACAATAGATGATTTCGATTAAAAAGGAATAATCGTTATGATTTGTTGAGTTGAATTCTTCAAATATTTTCATGCTTTGTTACTCAAGAATTTGAATATCGGGCTTATTGAATTAAATCTATGAATAGAGTGCAAGAGTAGGGTGTTTGATTTGATTTGGTGAATTCCGATACCTTAGTGTCTTTCTTTAATTGTTCTTATATAGTTTTATTTTCGTTTGTTATTTTATTTGACAAATTCCAAATTTTTGGCTCTAGGTTAAAATAAAGTTAATCTAAATAAAAATTGATTTTTCTTCTCTACACACACCTCCCCGTGAATACGATCTCGTACTTGCGCATGCACTATGCTACATATGACTCGTGCGTTTGCGAGTATTAAAATTTGCACATCAACACCCAAACATATACCCAAAAAAAAAAAAAAAGTAGTTAAAAAAAAAAAGGGCACCAAAACGGGCTTGTGATTACATGCTGGTAGAGCCAATCCCCTTCCAAAAGTTTTTCTTTCTTTCTTTTTTTTTTTTAAAAAAAAATTGAATTTATAAAGATATTTTTTTTAAAAAAAATTACTTTGGGTATTTTTTATCTTTTTACGGGCTTTAGAAAAGACATTAACAATTTTTTATTATTTATGCCAATTTTCTAGACTGCGTTTGTCTTATAATCATCCTGTCTTTAATGGGAGTATAATCAGACTTGCTAACAATCTTTGACATGCACTTTCTAATAAAATTGAACAATGTTTTTTTTACAACTATAACAACTTTTTTTAAGATCAATCATTAGATATTTATGGTTTACATGTAAGAAAATAGATCTAATAGTTAATCATAAAATATATATATATATATATATATATATATATATATATATATATATATATATATATATATATATATATATATATATATTGTTAGAGTTGTATAACAATCATTTCTTAACAAAATTTGTCTGAAATTTTCATTATAACTGCTATCCACATTTAAAAGCGGTTGGGAAAACCACTAACCGCTCACCGCCTTTATATATATATATAAAAAAAGAGCATGCTTTTTTCAGAGGCAAAGTTGAAGAGGAATGCTAGACATCCAAACACTTGTTTCCAGAATTTAGTTCCAAACTGATATGTCACAATATCATGAGATCTATCATTTTGGGGAAATGTGCCACAATTTTATAGGATTGTGACACATTAGTTTGGAACTAAATTCTAAAAAAAAAAAAAAAAGTGTTGAGATGTCTAGTGTTTTTCAAAGTTGAATTCTATGCAAAGGAATGCATCAAATGAAACAACCTTGTATCAGAAATGCCTGGAAGGAAGATTTGCAGCAGTTTGAAGAGTTGGATGGCCCTGTGTCCCACGAGGGGTGCTACACATGCACTCCTCATCCACCCTTCATCCTCCATTTACAATAAAAAAAATTAATTTTAAGCAAAAGAGATGGACAAAGGGGGATGAGGGGAGGATTTTTAGCATTTCCCGTGTCCCACACGACTGCTTGGCTTCTCCGTCCCACATCAAAAAGGTAACACCAAATATCACATCGAAAAGGCATGCACTCACCGTGTAAATGCAAAGCATTGCATTCTCAATTAAAATAATAAAGTAATATTCTAATTTATTTCATTAGATTTTTTACTTAACTGAGTTTAAAATCTTAATTAGTTCAAATATTTAGTCAAGCCAGGCTTGGTTTTTAATGCTTGTCATAGGTTCGAAAATAGGCTCAAGAAGGCTCAATTTTTTATTTTTTTAAATTGACAACCTCTTAGGCGGTCACATTTAGCGGTTTTAGTTCATAACCGCTAAATGTAACTGTATTTTCACACTTAATCAGGCTCATGACTTGTATTCATTTCTGCACACAATGCATACAGTATTGACCGATTGAATAACACATACTATATGCACTCTCAAGTTTTATAAGTGCATATTTCTTGACATGGTAGTTAAAAGTATTATTAAATTTTGGATCGAATGATAATTTTCATATCACGTCTGGGAGTGTGCCCTTAAGAGTGTAGATTTGAGAGTGCATGTAGCATTTCTCATTGAGTATATTATATATCGAACAATTTTAATGTTTGGTTGTCCTTAAGTGACACGACAAAAGCAGCTATTTAGGAAAAATTAGGTCGTCAACTTCTTGTGCTTGTCGTCATACTTAAAACCTCAGTTTTCAATTTAATAGATTTAGAACTCGAGTTTATCATCGTTCTAAATTCGAAACCTCTATTAGATTATATTCTGTCAAATAGGAAATAAAAATAGGTATGAAAACACTACTATGCCCCTTTAATTATAATAATAATAAAAACAAAACCAATGCAAGGTGGCTCGCGGCCAACCCCAAACGGGCCAAACTCACGGTGGCTGCAAGCAACCCCCTAATTGAAGGTGTCTACATGAAAAAATAAAAATGTTGATATTGACGAGTGTACAAAAATTACCTTTAATTATTTGTGCAGATTAGACTTCAGCATTAGTTTTCAAGAATCTAATTGCTAAGATCATCAAAATCTACAATGTTTTTGTTTTGTATGATAAAATAAAAATCAAAGCAATCATGTGAAATTTTCTAAATTGACTTGCAAATTCTACGCATTGCAGATATTCAAGCATAAAATGCTGAAGATCAATGTCAAAAGATAACAGATTTAAGAGGATATAAAGCTGATTCGTCCCCAAAGAAAAAGAAATAAAGCTGAGAAAACCTCTTGTCATAATGTCCAGCAAAAGCACCTAATCCCTGGATACCATATCATATCATCAGAAAAAAATAAAAAAATAAATAAAAGACCCAATTATACAAATAATACGAATGGACAAGGGCATGATATTTGTAGAATTGGATGACACACAATAAATTCAATTGCCAGGGAAAACTACAATAAATAATTGTTAATGGGAAGAAAGCTCGATCAGGTGAAGAAATCTGAAGCTCAACACTTCTCTTATGCAAAATTATATCGACTTTTGATCCTTTTCTCAAGACATTTGATGGCAAACGTTCAGTGAGGAATCATGAGGGAATGAAAAGATTACATATTTGTTAAAACAAGCATCAAATTCCAAGTAAATAAAAGTAATCAGAATTAGAAACACAGTCTGTAGAAACAAACCATAACACATACATTGAACACATTGGATATAACAAGTTTTTAATTGCCACAGATCCGAGCAGAACACACAAACCACAACAGTCTCACCAGCAAGTATAAACAAAAAAACATATTGAATCTCTGTCTGGCAACAACAAAACATAACCCAAAAACACAAAAGCCTAAGCATTTAGGTCATAAAAACAACAAACCATTAGCTGAGTTGCTCGTTACCCAAAAACCAAAATCAACTTACAACACAATCTATATTCTCTACTCCGGTATTCTCAGATAAACATAAAATAAGAACACCATACAAACTAACATGATTATAATTCAAAAAGCTGATATCAAAGACAATAATATTACATATCAAAAATCCACAAAGATACACCAAAACAGGGGAAGTCACCTAAAAATAACATTAAGCGATCTGAATGGGAAACTTATAGTAAAGCAGGAAATTATGCACACAAATTCAGGAATCGTAACAATTAGAATATAATGTGGAAATAGCATCAAGTACCTGCTTTTCTCTGTGCGCCAACTACCACCAGAAGAATTCCCCCGTCACCCTGGAACTCGGTCAGCTGCATTCAGTAGAACAAGGCTCTCCACATAAGTATCCAAATAAATATGCTCTGGGCAACGAATGGGAAGATCCAAATATCCTCGGCTACTTGGACCGACAGAAAACAACCTTTGATTCTTTTGCACTAGAACTTCATCACTCTTTGCAAGGCCTATCACCCTCTCAAATCCCTCAATGCGAATATCAAACAGCTTACTCCAAGATTCCTCTGCTCCATACTCTTTCATCACCCACACGGCCTGAGAAGCCTCGTTGCCATTTGAGCGACGAGGGATTAGAGCAAGCAATCCTTCAACTAGAGCCACACTAACGTTCAAGTCTTCCAGCCCTTGTAAACTCTTAGGCATACCCACTTCACCAAAGGCTTCATCCTCCATATTAAACCACACAATCACATTGCGAAAGGCGCACTGAGACCATCTAGTATTTGCGGGCCAGTGGAGTGCCCCATTCACGAAAACCGATGAGGACGAATCCCATATGATGTAGGGAGGACCGGGGGCCATAAAAGAGCGCCATATGCCTGTTCGAAGCGTATAAATCTCAACCAGAGGTGGAGCAATGTTGTAAGGAATGTTATCAGTGTCTGGGGAATACACGAGCCTCACCAATTTGTAATCATCGGTCATGGGCTCATACCCAAAGCCAACAGATTGCATTAACATACTGTCAAAATTGTCAAATCCAAGATTAGGCCTGGGAAGGGATATGGCTTTTTGAATAGAAGGGTTCCAGAGAACACATAACCCTCTCTCGTTAAGACAAATTAAGTAGGCCGTTAGATGAACCAACTAAGTGCAAGAAATATTCGTCGTTGGATGGATCATACAATTCTATGCGATCTGATGGGTTTGCAAAGAAATCCCCCGTCTGTTCTACTTGTGGATCTGATGGATACAGCAGGAGGGTGTGCATGGGGCCTCCATAGTTGTTGCCCAAATGGCTGAGGAGAAGGCAGGGCTGGTGTTGGGAGTTGGAAAGAGAGCGATTGAGGTGGGTGGCGATGAAGTGGGTGATTGAAAATATAACAGATAGAAAACTTAAAGACAAATAGTAGAATAATAGAATAGAGACAAGAGAATTTTATGTAAGAGAGAGAGGAAGAGAGAAAGCGGAAGCTTATAATAGACTACATTGTGCTTATTTATTTCATTGCATTTTCTTGCTTAATCTTTTACAATACAAAAGTCCTTATTTATAGGGTTTAAAATGAATACAAATATGGTAATCAAATCCTCATCAAATATGGTAATTAGATCCCCATGATTTGATTACGATACACCATAAATATGAAATATTACAATACCAATCAAATATGGAATATATGGAAAGTATATTATACTTTCTATATATTCTAGCCCTTCATATTTTCTAACATCCCCCTTCAAACTCAAGGTGGAAGATTCTGGAATCTTGAGTTTGCAATAAATGCTTATTCTTCTTCTTTTGGAGATGACAACGATCAACGACAGTCAACGACGATGAATGGAGGAAGTCGGCGACGGTGAAGATGCGCCTTAAATATCAATGGGCCAACTATGGGCCAAAGAAAGTGAAAAGAAAAGAAAGATTGGGCCAACTATTGGCCAAAAAAAAAAAGTGAGCCAACTATAGGCTAAATAAGGCATGATATCACTTTTCAAATGCCAAATAGAATGGGCCAACTATGGGCCAAAGAAAGGGAAAAGAAAAGAAAGATGGGGCCAACTATGGGCCAAAAAAGAAAGTGAGCCAACTATGGGCTAAATAAGGCATGATATCACTTTTCAAATGCCAAAATAGAATGGGCCAACTATGGGCCAAAGAAAGTAAAAAGAAAAGAAAGATGGGGCCAATTTTGGGCAAAAATAAAATAAAATAAAATGAGCCGACTATGAGCTGAAGAGAGCATGAGTTTTAGAGAATACCTCAAATGTCAAAAGAAAGAGAAAGATAGAGTCAATAACCAAAAATAATGAGCCAACAAAGGATATTACAATAATGAGCCAACAAAGGGCAAGAATAATATGGGCAACTTGGCCTCTTTTGATTTTGATTTTTTCTTTTTCTTTTTTCTTTTTTTTTTCTTTTTTTTTCTATTTTCTTCTTTTTCTCCTTTTTTTTTCCTTTTTTTTTTTTCATCTTCCCGAGACTACCCATTGGGCATTCACTACCAAAACTACATCCTTTTTCTTCTTCTTCTTCTTCTTTTTTTTTTTTTTTTTTTTTTTTTTTTTTTCATCTTCCCGAGACTACCCATTGGGCATTCACTACCAAAACTACATCCTTTTTCTTCTTTCTTCTTTCTTTCTTTCTTTTTTTTTCTTTTCTTTTTTTTTTTTTTTTTTTTTCATACCTTGCATCTGCATCACACAAATTGTTTAGAGAGAATTGCCGGAAAACGGTGGCTCACTAGTGAACGGTGATGGTGGGCTGCAGAAGCGTGGAAGGAGGCCGGAGGGACTGTGTCGTGTGGTGTTGGAGAGGATGGCCATAATTGGTTGCGGCACCACTGAGGCGGCGGTGGGCTGGAACTGGTTGCCTTTGCTGGTTGCTGGGTGGGAGAACAGTGGAGAAAACGGTCTCTGTGTTGTTGGGTATTAAAGAGAGGGCAGAGGAGGTGTTACACTTTATGTGTGGCTGGACAAATAGAGGGGAAGATCATGTGTTTGACAGAAAGACGCAGAGAAGCTGCAGAAAGAAAAAGAAGACGACGTTGGTCGATTTTGAAGGCTCTTTTTTTTTTTTTTTTTTTTTTTTGGTTTGAGAAAAGAAAGGAGATTTTGGGAGAACAGTGGAGTGGAGAGAACTCTTTCTGCAGAATTTGAGACAGAAAAGGGATAGAAGAGAGGATCTTGAGGCTAAGGTGTTTGACAGAAGTACACTAAGAACTTCAAGAAGGGAAGAACGACGTTGGTCGATTTTCAGGCTCTGATACCATGATTGAAAATATAACAGATAGAAAACTTAAAGACAAATAGTAGAATAATAGAATAGAGACAAGAGAATTTTATGTAAGAGAGAGAGGAAGAGAGAAAGCGGAAGCTTATAATAGACTACATTGTGCTTATTTATTTCATTGCATTTTCTTGCTTAATCTTTTACAATACAAAAGTCCTTATTTATAGGGTTTAAAATGAATACAAATATGGTAATCAAATCCTCATCAAATATGGTAATTAGATCCCCATGATTTGATTACGATACACCATAAATATGAAATATTACAATACCAATCAAATATGGAATATATGGAAAGTATATTATACTTTCTATATATTCTAGCCCTTCATATTTTCTAACAGTGGGGGCTGGAGATAAGAGAGAGCCATTCCTTTGAAACGCACCTGAATCTGATCAGCGACTTCACCGGCAGTCGTGAGAGGATGTCGGTGATAACCCCGTTTGGGAGCCGGTCTGACATGGAAGAAGAGAGCGGCTACTCACAGTCACAGTGCTGGAGAGAGGAAATGAAATCAGCTTTATCACGTGGGTTGTTTGGCGATGAAAAGGAAGGAAATCAGCTGAGAAAGAAAAGGTAGCAGAAAATCAAAGAGATGAAAGACGAAATTCCATCAGAAATGGCGTACTAACGGACGTGGAACAAGATTACAGTTTTTAGGGTAGGTAGGCCGTTAATAACCGTAACCACCTACCCATATATAAAATTTGTTTTATATATTAAATATAAAAAATAACACCAACACGACGTAAAGAAGAAGAAACAGACGGAAGGGCACTAACTCTGTTCTTGCAACTTTTATATTTTTGTACTCTTCTCGATTATTTCGTCTATTTTTATAAAAAAATAACCACCCCTCTATTTATTTATTTATTTATTTATTTTTTCATAGTCTTACTGTTTGAGGGTATTTCTATCTTTAAACAAAATTTAACGTCTAAAAATCGAATATTTCGTCCAATTTAACACGATTTCCTAACAGAAGGGATAAATATACAAAAATAATAGTTGCATGCTCTCTTTTGGTCGAGGTGTCCGTTCAATGTGTTATATTAACAATGGCCGGTAGTGCATGAAAAAAAAGGTAATTACCCTCGAGATTAATTATCTCTTTAAAAAGGAGCAGCACGAAAGGATCGAAGGAGAGCCAAAAGAGTTCTATACTAATTTATTCGGCCACTTTTTTACCTGCAAAAATTTATTTCAACTATTATCATAGAAGATTTTTATTTTCAGAGAGAGATACTTAAAAAAAGAGGAAATTATTATTTATGCAAATTAACTACATTGCGTTTGTCTTATAATCATCCTGTTTTTAATGGGAGTATAATCAGATCGACTCGCTAACAACCTTCCACATGCGCTTTCTAACAAAATCGAGCAATTTTTCTTGCACAATTTTTATACAATTTTTGTACAAATCTAACGACTTTTTTAAGCTCAACTGTTAGATATTTAGGCAGTATGGCACCATCTAACATATTGTTCTTGTAAGGCCAACTGCCACTGTACCAGCATTATAGTAATCAAAAATTTAGAATATTTGAAAACTGGCCACGACGGTCGGCTTCCGGTTAACTGGCCAGGATCCGGCCGGTTTGTGCCGGATTCCGGAAACTTTTGCCGGAATTTGTATATGTCAAATAGAAAAAAATATTTTTATATTATTTTATATTAATATTTTTTATTTTGTGAATAAAATTTAATTTTTTTAAATTAATATGATTAAATTAAAATATAAAAAATATTTGTAATTTTCCGTACGCGCCAAACACCGAAAAATGATTTCAACGAAAAATATTTTTTTTCTGAAAAATAACTTTCCTGAAACTATTTTACGACGGAAACTATTTTACACCGAAACAAACGGAACATAAGAGAAAATTGCGGTATCTTCGCATCGATCAATTACAAAGAAGAGGAATTATCTTTGATAGTCCGGTCAAAGTGTACCCAAAATCTGAAAGCTTCATAGCAAATTTGGAGAAGATTTTGTGTAATTAATTGAACACGTGTGACTTGGAGGACTGAATGGAAGACACGTTGTTAATTGTGATATGCTCCCATCCCACGCGCTGCTGCGTTACATGTTCTCATTTTAGGAAGGACCAGCACCGGACAGGAGAGAAGTTTTTGAAAGCCTGCGAGTCTTCATGACCTGCCAGCGCACGTTTTCGATCTTTAAGCCAGAATTGGCAGCAAATAATGAGCCACGTTGATCACCTTACCAAGGCACGTCACCTGGAAGCCGAAACACAAGTGCAGCAGCTCGATTGGTCTACACGTGACCCGGCCATGCATATCTTCATCCATGCAGGTTTTATTTCCATAATAAGGCAGCACAGCACACCTCAGCAGCCCCAAAACAAGACAATTCTTTCCATATGAACCCAGCAGAACCGAAGCACGTGTACGTACACAGCAAGGCAGCAACATATGAACGTTGAGGCGCAAAGGGGCATGATTCTTTCCAGATAAAAAAAACCAGCAAACACGTGGACATGGAGGACAGCAATAGAAGCAGCACCGAATATTCCTTCGGACCAAATAATTGAAGCACTGATTCTTAATTTCCTTGCTTCTTGCCATTTGCAGACATGATTTTCTTGCCAAAAGAAGACAGCACCGATCGAGAGCTCTTCACGCGTGAATTCCAGACCTGAGCAGCTCATTCTTTCCATGGACGTGATCGTGCGGTGCTGGGAGAACTGAATTGACGTCCGGCGCAAATCAGTGATTTTTCTCCAACTAAAACAGCAGCTGGCAACACGTTCGTGACCCGTTATCACGGCAAAGATTGAGGGATTGAGAAAGTATCACGTTCCTAGGCAAAAGGCTCGAAACCTTAGCATTCCTTTTTCTTTTATTAGGGTTTAGAGGGGTAGATGATTCATTTTGTAAAAATTAAGTTCAACCTAATTTTCTGCTATAAATATCCAATACTATGCACCACTTGGAGCATCTCTTTTTCTCTTCAGAGCACTTGTCTTAGCTCTTTTCTTCTCTTTTGTAAGTTGTTACTTTATTTATTTTAATTCAAAGTAATTCGGTTTTCAATTCTTCTTTTTAGATTCTTTGCTTTTCTTTTATATTTTCTATTTTTGTTATCCTTTTGTCTTTAGCTATGAGAGGTTAAATTTTCAACTAAGGTTGAAGATGAAACCTCGCTATTGATAAATACACATTCTTGTTATTTTATTTATACAATCCCACATTCTTTTTTACTATATTGTTCAAAGTCCAAATTCAATTATTTGATTTACGTCTTTTAATTGAATGTTAATTTATTTAAAGTTAGATATTTGATGTGTTTCAACCAAACGAATACATCGAATGATTTGATTAAAAAATGATATTCATTGTGATTTGTTCATTGAACGGATACATAATTAGATGATTTAATTTTAATTGGATATTCATTGTGATTTGTCATAGAGTTGGATTCATTAAATTATTTAACATGCATTTTGTTTTCATGGAACTTTGAACAGAAAATACAACTTATTTGTTTATCGGGTGTATGAATGGAATACAAGAATGTGTTTTGATTTGGCGAGGTGGATTCTTAAACCTTAGTGCTTTTATCAATCGTTCTTATTCATTTTTATTTTTGCTTTACGAAAACTTTCGAATCTTTGGCTCTAGGTTAAAACAAAATTTATTTAAATAGAAATTGATTTTTTTCTTTTTTTACACACACTTCCCTGCGGATTCGACCTCGCACTTGCATACACTATGCCACATACGATTCGTGTACTTGCGAGTAAATAAATTTGCACATCAAGATGCAAGTGCCCCATAAAGGTCTACTAGACTACCAGAACAATAAAAATAAAAATAAAATAAAATAAAAAATTCGTTGAGAAACCTAAAACCCCATACGCGCGCAATCCCATAATGAGTGAGTTGGGATGATGTTGTTGCGGCCAACAATTAGTTCTAGAAGCTTCTATCGGGTTTTCTAAAGCTTCTTCCAATGGAGAAAGAATATCTCGTAGAAGAAATAACTCTTCCAACAAAATCCATTGCCAAAACAGAGTCATTTAGTGAATAACTAAATAGGATTTTGGATATCCTTAACCCAAATAAGGAATGTGATATTCTCCTAACCAAATTACCAACAGTCTTATCCTTGCAATCAAACAAATACCAATCCTGTTTTGCATAATAGTTATGATATAATACTTTTTTATCCCTCGTAGTTTAATGATTTTATTTTTTTGCTAATGTGGTGTATTTCATATCGTAGATGGTGTCTCGTTTATGGCTAAAGATGGAGATGATACCGTCATCCAAAAATTAACAGAAGTCCACGTCACATACCTTTAAAAATCGACACGTATCCCTATGCATAATTAAAAATAAAAAACTTTTAAAAAATTTTAAAAATAAACCTTTTGAAAAAATAAAATAAAAAATATATATATATATATATAATAGGTGGCTCGAGCCACTCCCATGACTGGTCAGCCACCCCCAGACCGGCCATTATGGGTGGCCGAACCCACTCCTAGGTCAAACGTGGACTTTCGTCAATTTTTGGACGAAAGTTGGACGTTGGTACCATCTCCGTCTTTAATCATAAACGAGGTACTATCTATGATATGAAATGCACCATTGGGAGCATAAAATAAAATTGTTAAACCACAGTGGGGTCAGACGTATTTAACCCTAATATATATATTTGCAACGGACCTATCTTGGTCCATTCTTTATTTGTATACCTCCATAAAGCCTCTTATCCTTGTTAATGCCACAAGGAGGAAATTTGCAGCTTGATCATTTACGCTGACATGAATTGGTATTATATATGTAATGTATTTATCGTTTTTCAGTTGCTAGAATTCTTTTTTGACATGTCCACACAAGAAGGTAGAAGGGAGGATATTCGAATTTGTGACTTCTGCTTCATGATACGTGGTTTCCAACCGATTGAACTACCCCTTGAGGACCAGTTGCTGGAATTCTGGTGACGAAAGTTGAATACTGTTTTGGTTCAGAAAAGATGTAAATTAAAGCTGGTGGGGCTTTCTCTTATATTAATATTATTATTATTATTTTCAATTATAAGAATCAAATGGATTAGTTAGAAATATTATTTTAGTAAAAAGTGAAGATATATCTATATCCTTAATCTTGGAATTATGGTGATAATTTTGAAAAACTTTTGATTTTTAAGATAAAATCTTCTATCATTTTTAAGGCCCTTGACTTTTATCATTTTTGCACACGATGCCTTTGAATTTCCAATTCCTCTTTTTCGATCATGTAAGGGCTTAAGATTCGTCCTCTGCCATAAATTGTAAGCATGAGAAAGATTGATTATGGATGATTGAATAAGATAAATGCTACATACACTTTCAATGTCTTCCTGATATGGCAATGCAAATTATTATTGAATTTTATCATTAAATTTTTGATTTAATGATAATTTTCATTGTCACATCAGGAAGCGTGCCATTGAGAATGCATGTAGGATTTGTCATTGAATAAACTTGGTATATTATAGATCAAACAATTTTATGTTTGGGTGTCATCGATATGGTCATATTACTAGGGCTTACGTGGCAATACCGTAGCCACCAAGCAACCCCAAGCTGACTGGAATAAGGAGTATAATTCTCCATATTTTATTTCCTCAAGTATTTTAACTAATAAGGAATGTGTTTTTCATTAGGTTATTTCCTTCCTAGTTTATTTTCTACATGATTTAATGACGGCTAGACCTAATGAGAATGTCTTATGACCTAGCCGTCTTCTATATAAGTGTAAACCTTATTAAAAAAAGAGTATGCTGAATTATTATCAAACCTAGACCTTTTGGTTGTTTTAGAGATCAAGGCTCTATCGAAATAGTCATTGGAGATCACGGCTTTCTCGAAGTAGTCTTTATCCCTTTGCCTTTGTTCTTTTACTATTTGATTGCATTCAATGGTATCAGAGCTAGGGTTCCTGTCTTTTTAATAACAACCTTGAGGCCCGGTTTCCCTCAAAAGAAACTAGAAAAAAATATATATATTAGAAGAAGCAGCTTATTCACCATAGGTTGTTCCCGAAACAAGAGCAGGGCCTACCAATACTTTTCAGTGGAAGCAAGGCCTGTTACACGTTCATTCACTTGGCAAAACCAGCAGCAAGCCATGGAAGGACGTTGGGGCAGCTAGGAGCAACCGGTGCAAGGCTTGATAGCGGAAAACTAGCAGCTTATGGCCTGGATTATTGCAGCTTTCGAGATGATGGCAGCCCGTGACCAACGTGACGCAGGGGAGATCTGGCATAGGAGACCACGTGGGGGAGATGAAGAAGATTTCTAGGGAGGAGAAAGGCCTCATGCCTTCGATCACCGCCACGTCAAGTTCGATTTCCCTCGGTTCAATGGGGAAGAAGACCCGACCAGCTGGGTTTGCTAGGCTGAGCAGTTTTTCAGGTTCCAAGGAACCAATGAAGAGGACAAGGCTCTGTTGGCTTCTTTCCATCTAAAAGGTGATGCCCAATTTTGGTTCCAAATTCTGCTACAGGAAGGGAGGGAGATAGGCTGGCCAGAATTCAAAGGGGGGTATTTGCACGTTTCGGGCCTACCCAATTCTATGATTCCTTTGGAGAGAGCTAACCAAACTGCAGCAAGAATGAAGTAAAAGGGATTATCAAGCCCAATTCGAATCCCTACTCTCAAAAATAGGAAATTTATCACAAAGCCAGCAGGTTAGTTGTTTTGTAAGTGGCCTAAAGGAGGAAATCAAGGTAGACATCACTGCTGGACGACCCTTTACTCTCACTTCAGCAATTGGCCTAGCAAGGGTCTATGAGGCCCGTAACATGGCTCTTGGAAAAAAGTTGGTCCGGACACGCGGAGACCACCATTAACCCCCTGGAGCACCATGGGCCAGCCATCGCTTCCCATCAAGAGGTTAACATCACTACAAAAAAAAAAAGGGTATTGGCGACGTTTATATTTGTGGCGTTTAACAGAAGTGACGCTAAATAGATGAATTGGCGTCGTTTAAAGTTCAAACGACGTGATTTTACGTTGCTTTTCTAAAACGACGTAAAATAACGTCGCTTGAGTTAGTAGCGTCGCTAATTTTCATTTTTTCGCGTCGCTTGAGTTTAGAAATGACGGGAAAATGAAGTAATGGTCTGTATACGCGCGCATTGAAATTCACCCCGCGCGCGAGCGCCTATTATAGCCTTTCCCACCTTAATTTTAAGTTTTCTTTCCCACGCACAGTACTACACTTCTGCATTTTCTTTTCTTTTCCCTTTTCTCTCCATCTTTCCATCTCTTGCGTTTCAATCAGTTTGTCTCGGTCTCTCTCAAACCCAGAAATTTTTTCAAGGAATCAGATTAGATCAATCCTTCTTGTAAAGGTATGAACTTCCATTCCTTCTGAAGAATATGATTCAACCCTTTTTTTTTAGGGTTTGCTTCACATTGGGTATTTCTTTATATATATGTTGTTTGATTTGAATCTCATATTTTTGAATGATGTTTTGGGTTTTGATTTTACTGTTAAAGTCTTTTCATGGCCTCTAAAGAGTGAAGAAACTGAAATGGATGCTTAATTTTCTTGATTTACCTGACGTATAGACTGCATAAAGGGGCTGTTTAGTCCTCTAGTTTTGCTGATTTGTATTGTTTTTCTGTTCTGCATATTTTTTGGAATCAGTCTGCTTAGATGGATATAATCTGTTCTGCGTTGTTCAGCCATTCCAGTTCTAATTAGGTTGAACCGATGAGTGTAAACTGATGATTCTTTTTTAGTGTTTACGTTAGGTGTTCAGAGACCCACACACAACCACAAATAGCCACAGAGATAGTCGAAGAGTCCTTTGTACAGATATATAGCTTAATCAAGGACTTGTGAATTGACATCAAGAAGGTACCTTTTTTCTTCTTGTTTTGTTTTGTTTTTTTTTTTTTTTTTTTAAAGTACATTAGCAAGGTACTTTTGCGTGAATGTTTAATTAATTACTCTTATAATTTTGTTGTTTTTGGATTTAATTGTTTTGCGGGGTATCTAACAAGGAATGTGAATTATCTGTAGACTGTTGCAATGTGATACCAATACAAAACAGAAGCGAAATAATTATGACTGAAGATTGAAGAAAGAATTTGTGGATTTTCAACTTAAAACTTCAATTTCATTTAACACTTGCAGTTATCTTACAGAATTCCATATGATACTAACCTGGGAGCCTAAATGAGCAATGGAACATTTATATTGACTTGACTGCTCTAGCGTGCCCATATTCAGAGACAGCAAATTAATTTTCTGTAAGTCTCTCTCAGACTTCTACTTCTCTTTATAACCTTTAGATACTGATTTTAGTATGTTTATGTTATTGACAGTATCTGTAATACACACTAGAATGAAATTGAGAGAGAAAAAAGTTGTGTTTTCATAATATTCCTTTTTATTTTTTTTAATTTTTTCCTGTGATATGGAAAATTTATTTGTAATTAATAGAACATAGAATAATTGGGTTTTCAACTGTGCTTATTAACATGAGCTTTCATTGATATATGTTGATTCATTACTAGGACTCAAGATAAACACTACTTCTTCCTCTTTACAATCAACTAGAACTCTATCTAGCTTTATCCCTTATCTATCTAACTATGAACATAGAAGTTGAACACTAGAAGAACACTATCTTATCTTATCAGCACTAGAACTTCGGATAGGAGATGTATTCCCGGACAGATTGCAGCGCACAAGACTCTGTTTTGCTTGGCTTGTTTTATGAGTAAAGAGTAACTTGAGTAGTAGTTCCAGCAGTACACACCTTATTTGATATTAGTATGTTTATAATATATGTTGATTAATTAGTAGGCTTACTTGTTAAACGGGCCCTTATTTCTTTGGCATAGAGACATGTCTCTTTATTATATTTGTAATAATTGTATACCCACCAAATTCATTTTCACTTAATTTTATTTCACAATTGTGTATATATATATATTTGCAATGTAGTGAAGACATGGACAAGAGTTGGATGAGAAAATGGAAAGGATCAAAAGAGTATATGGATTGCATATATATTTAACACTTTGGTTGAGTTTCACTTAGGATCCATGCCAAAGTGAATTAATAGACTACGATCATTTATAGTTACATGACCATAATTCCTTTGTTCCACTTTTCAAAATTAAACCAACCCAGTAATTAATAACTAAACAATGTTTAATTGATTGAAGCTTTCTTGAGAATGTTTTAACATTATCAATCCTCTTTTAAGGAGAAGACAATCGGTTTTTAAATTAGAGCTTTAGAATATTCATTTCTAATGAATAAGATGCATACTAATATCTGTTTTCTTTATAACCAATTGCTAGAGTTATGATCCCACCCCAATTCCAATCCAGACTGAACTTGATTTTCCGCAATAATTAATCTTCAGTTCAGTTTCTTTAGCATCATGCAATTTATTAGCCTTTGTGCTCATTTTTGTCAAAGGGAAAATAAGGGGTGCTCGTTTAAGGTACACTTAAATTGTAATCATTTTGTACATGAAATTGAACTAATGTTGTTCTACCATGGTTTGTAAAAATTATGCTATATTGATCCTCTTTGCTCCATTGCATACAGGTCTGCACAAGCATATGGAGGGGCTAACAAATGATGTGGAAAGATCAAATGAAATGGTTTTCATCTTTCTTTCATTTCTTAATTTACGTGGGGTGTATTGTGCTGTTTGTACATTTATGATAATATGAATTTTACTATGGATAATTGTTGGTGTTGTTCTGAATTCTTTTATTTTCTTATCCAGGTAGATGCTGACATGCAGTGGATTGGACAAAATTTGATGGAAGAAAGAATCATTTTGATATTTATTTTTGATGTTTTGTTCAAGCCTTCAAGGGTGGAGACTATATGTACTCTTAAGTTTTTTGCATCATTTTGACTAGTTGTACTTAATGTTGGATTATAATTATATGACAATTAAAATATTTATGTTATTGTCTTGATTAAAGTACTTTTCATAATGTATTGCTTTGCTTTTTGAATAATATATCTTTGCTTGTTTGTGGCCGATAAAAGCTTTAAGTAATCATCTATATGAAAAGACACAATACAGGTAATCAAACATTTTAAATGGAAATAGCAAATTATGGCCGGTATTTTTAACCAGATTAGCGTCGTTTTTTTCGCGACTCATAACAAGCGCCGCGCGACCCTTCACCCAAAAGCGTTGCGAATTTATTTTCTCGACTGGACTTTCGCGGCATAACACAAACGTCGCGAATTAGTTAGCAACGCTTATAGAGCATTAAACGCCGCTAATTAAACGACGCCAAATTGTCTTTATTTTGTAGTGACACCTGAAGAACTTAAGGAGAGGCATGAGAAGGATCTTTGTTTCAAGTGCAATGACAAGTTTGGTCCTGAGCATCGCTGCAAGAAGCTGTTCATGATTGAGGTTACTTGAGAGAAGCTACAGATGGGGATGGGTGATAAGCGTCGAATGTTGTACATTCAAGCCCTTTAACTTATATATGTTAATTCCTTAGCATTGTTATTTGTTTGATTTTGTGTTGTTTTATTGTTTTCAGGTTTTAAATAAAGATGCAATTAATTTCATTGATTTTGGGCTTAAAGCACACTTTGAGAAGACTTGAAAAATATGTTTAAGGTTAACCAATCATAATAGAAGACCTATATGATGTGGTTAAGTTTAATCAAATCAAGTGAAGGATTAAATCGGAATTTCTTCAACAAGAGTCAAAATCGAATTGGATTCAAATTTGGATTATGCATATGTCTCGGTGTTTGGATCATAACTTTTGCGTCAGATATCGGATTGCAATGAAATTGGTGGTGTTGGAAATCTAATAAAATATTCAACAAATATGTCAGAAATAGCTTTTCTCTAATTCGAACGTTTACTATGCTAAAATTGCCTCGCAATAAAAGACCGTAATTCTGGCCGAATTTGGAATCCTTTTCCTACTTGGATTAAAGTTTCAATCTCCTATTTGGACAAGAAGACTTAAGAGATGATTTTTCTGGAATTCCAAGGGCTTCTAGGACTTGTGTGCTCCCTATAAATAGACCCCTAAGCTTCAAGAGAATGTGTGCTTTGTGCTTAGTGCTTGGTGCTTGGTGCTTGGTGCTTGGGCTTGTGCTTAGATTTAGACAGAAAATTCTTCTCGGAGGCCTGACAAGTTGAAGAGGAGAAGAATATGGCAGAAGGCCATCCCAGCACTACGATGAGTGGCTAAATTCCTAATAGGGTGTTGATGTAGCCCTTTCCAAATAACGATGGTTTAATTGTATTTTAATTTGGGATTTTCTCTATGCATGATGGTTGTATAACTGTGAGAATTGATTTTAATGTTTATATTCAATCATTATGAATTTCTTATTTTGTCTTAGAAAGTCTTTTATATTGATTGAACTCAATCCTTCATATTTTCTGTGATTATGTGAATGATTGTTATACAACGGTTTTAATTGATATATGATCAAGAGGATTAGATAGACTATGCCTAGGGAAGACGAATTGTACTACACCCTAGTTTAGTGTAATTTAGGTAGACAGTCCGTGCCAACCGAAGATGAGTTATACTATTCCATTGATTGTGTGTATATACTATTAAAGACGTAGCTAGTCCATGCCTAGGGAAGACGGGTCGTACCACATCTTAGTGGTTAGGTGGACGGTCCGTGCCAACCGAAGATGGATTATACTTATTCTTTAGAGGTAATTTCTTGACTACTCGAGTGAGACGAGCCCTATATCATGCATAGTATGAATTTTCCTTGTTAATTTATGATTGACCATTGTTATGCGGTGAGTGGTGAAATCAATCCCCTATTCTTTATCTCATCCCTACTATCTTTAAATTTATGTCTTTTACCTTTATGCATTTATTTTTATAAAACAAAAATCAAACATATTTTAAATTAAGTTATATTTAATCTCGATAAGCTTGATAATAATACATACGCAGTCCTTGAGGTTCGACACCCTCAACATAGCCCTATCCTACAAGGATTCGTTTTATTGCGAGTGGTTAATTTTATTATTGATATATTTTGGTAAACAAAAGACCACATCAATGGGATAGCACAAGATGTAGAGGAGGACACTCCGGAGATTTCCTTGCATGCCAATACTGGTAAGGACCCCACCGAAACCATGAAGACTTATGGGAAGATTGGGTTGTCAAAGTTTTTAGTACTCATTGATTCGGGCAGCACTTATAATTTCATGAGTTTATCCCTTGCCCGCGCGTTAAACTTACAACTTGTAGAGGAGGGAGGGATGGACGTGACCATCGCCTTAGGGGAAAAGATCCACAGTCCCGGTAAGTGTGTTCAAGTTCCCGTAAAATTTCAAGGCATGGCTTTTACCATAGATTTTTATATTCTGCAATTGGAAGATTATGAAGTTGTGTTAGGCACTCAATGGTTGTGAATTTTGGGGCCCATTCCCTAGAATTAATTTTGAGACCTTAGAGAGTTTGTGTGAGATAAGGTGCCAATAATATTACATGGCATTAAGGGTGATTCGGGCAGATCAAAAGAATTCATGTTCCTCTATCTAGAAGCAGCTGAAAACAACAAGGAGAGGCTGGAGTAGAATGTGAAGGAGAAAGAAGAAGAGAGGAAGCACGGGTTGGAAAAGCATGGAGTGACTTTTACAAAACCAGAACTAAACCCAAATAGGAAGAAAAGTGAAGAAGAGATGAAACCAAGGTTGGGTGGGTAGGGAGTGAATTGTGTAAAATTGGAGTTTTTCCTTGGGGACAAGGAAGTTGTTAGGGGGGAGGGATGATACAATCATATTACTAGGGCTTATATGGCAATACCGTAGCCACCAAGTAACCCCAAGCTGACTGGGGTTACTTGGTGGCTACGGTATGTATTTTTCCTTAGGTTATTTCATTCCTAGTTTATTTTCTGCATGATGTAATGATGGCTAGACCTAATAGTTATGTCTTATGACCTAGCCGTCTTCTATATAAGTGTAAACCTTATTCAATAAAGAGCATGCTGAATTATTATCAAACCTAGACCTTTTGGTTGTTTTGGAGATCAAGGCTCTCTCGAAGTAGCCATTGGAGATTATGGCTCTCTGAAATAGTGAAATAACCTTTATCCCTTTGCCTTTATTCTTTTACTATTTGAATGCATCAGTCCTTAAGTGACACGACAAATTAAAAGCAACTATTTAGGGGAAATTAAGTCAACTTCTTGTGTTTTTCGTCATACTTTAAAACCCCAGTTCCCAATTTAATAGATTTAAAACTTGAGTTTATTATCATTCTAAATTCAAGACCTCTATTAGATTATTTGTCAAATATGTATGAAAATACTATCATCCGCCCCCTCTCCCCCCCCCCCCCAAAAAAAAAAAAAAAAAAACCAATGCAAGGTGGCTCGTGGCCAACCCCAAACTCAGGGGTGGCTGCGAGCAACCTGCTTTTTGAAGGGTGGCTCCTAGTCACCCCCAAAATTGGGTGTGGCTCGTGGCTACGTAGCCCCAAACTCAGCACTTGTTGCTAGCCCCCCAAACATGTGCTATTATTTTTAGGAAAAAAAAATTATTAGATGGGTATAATTGTAATTTTACACATATTGTGTCACTTATTTGATTAAAAACCAAACATAGGTCATGAATTTAAATAATGGCTTCACAATGTTCACATTCAATTTAGAGTTGATTTTACTCTAAATTTAGAAATCTCTATGCATGGATATGAGTAATGATTACTATAGCTGATTCAGAACTTTAATTTCATCTTTGATTCCAATTAATTAGGTGTTGGATGTTGTTTCCACATGAAAAAATTACCTTTAATTATTTGTGCAGATTAGACTTGAGCATTTGTTTTCAAGATTCTAATTTCTTCTTCCACTCTCAAAGATTATGGGTGAATCTAATTGCTAAGATCATCAAAATCTACAATGTTTTTGTTTTGTATGATAAAACAATATTTAAATCGAAGCAATCATGTGAAATTTTCTAAATTGAGTTGCAAATTCTACGCAGTGCAGATATTCAAGCATAAAATGCGCGCTGAAGATCAATGTCAAAACTCAAAAGATAACAGAATTAAGAGGATATAAAGCTGATTTGTCCCCAAAGAAAAGCAAATAAAGCTGAGAAAGGAAAAGGCAGGAGCTTGTCACAATGTCCAGCAAAAACACCTAAGGCCCTCAATACCTAAGAGAGAACATATCATATCATCAGAAAAAAATAAAAGACCCAATTATATAAATAATACGAATGGACAAGGGCATGATATTTGTAGAATTGGATGATACAGAAGAAATTCAATTGCCAGGGAAAACTACAATAAATAATACAGAAGAAATTAACATATATAGCAGGTCGTTACCAATAACCTTTTTGATATGTAGCATGTTGTTACCTATAATATATATCATGTTAGAATAGTAATCCCAAAAGGTTTCTCACTTTTACGTACATTTCAATAATAATAAAAATAGGACAATGGCAGTGCAGTAGGGATAGACGCCGTCGATACGGCTATAGAAAGAGTATGCGAGTTCGCTACTAAGCTCTAATAGCAAGCCTTTCAATCTGAAAGGAATGGATCTCACAGTTTCCGGGTGAAAGACAGGAAATTAATTTCAACTGTTAAACATTAAGCGATCTAAATGGGGGGAACCTTTACCCAATATTCATAATATGAATACTATGAATATTATTTTTTAAATTTGAGCTTCCCTTCTTAAAGCGCCAGAGTTCGCTAGACCCCGCCAAACCTTTGCTAGAAGTCATAGACCATTTTTCGCCGTACTAGCCAATTCTTGTACTAGCCAAACACCAAAAAATTTCGGACGAAAAACATTTTATGTGTCGAAACAACTGACCGACTCCAAAGTAGAGCCATTATAAAGAAAAAGATATGCATGCATTATGCATATTATTGTTCCAGGACTAAGCTTGGCGCTTAATCCACAGAAAAGTACATATATATACATACTCTGGTATATTGTCTACCTAAATCATATAACTTTCAACCGGTTAGAGGGCATTTTTTTTTCCTAAGTCATTCTACTGTATGGAAAGAATTTATAACAGGAATGTAGCTAGGCTGAAATCCAGGAAATTTTAATATTATTCATAATCATATATATATATATATATATATATAAATATATGTATGTATATATATATATATATATATATATATATATATATATATATGTATGTATATATATTATGCACACAAATTCAGGAATCATAAGATCGAATTAGAATGTGGAAGTACCTGCTTTTCTCTAGCTACGTACCAGCAGACGAATTACTGTCGCCCCGGAAATCGGTCAGCCACATTGAGTAGAACAAGGCTCTCCATAAAAGTATCCAAATAAATCTCCACAACTGGGCCACGAATGGGAAGATCCAAATATCGTCGGCTTCTTGGTCCGAAAGAAAACAAGCTTTGAGCCTTTTGCACTAGAACTTCACCACTCTTTGTAAAGCCTATCACCCTCTCAAATCCCCCAATGCGAACATCAAACAGCTTACTCCATGATTCCTCGGCTCCGTACTCTTTCATCACCCACACCGCCTGAGACGCCTCGTTGCCATATGAGTCACGAGGGACAAGCGCAAGCAAGCCATCAACTAGCGCCACACTAACGTTCAAGTCTGTCCGCCCTTGTAAACTTCACCAAAGGCCTCATCCTTCATATTAAACCACACAATCACATTGCGAAAGCCGCACCGGCAGTGCAGGCACCGTGGAGTATTTGCGGGCCAGTGGAGTGCCCCATTCATGAAAACCGATGAGGCGCACATGTTCATGAGGTAGGGAGGACCGGGGGCAGTAATAGAGCGCCATATGCCGGTTCGAAGCGTATAAATCTCAACCAGAGGTGGAACATTGTTGTAAGGAATCTTATCAGTGCCTCGGGGATACACGAGCCTCACCAATTTGTAATCATCGGTCACGGGCTCATACCCAAAGCCAACAGATTGGTTCAACGAACCGTGAATTGGAAGATTAGGCTTCGGGGATATGGCTTTTTGAATAGAAGGGTTCCAGAGAAGACATAACCCTCTCTTGTAATTGAGAGTCATATTGGAAAGACAAAGTACGCCATTAGATGAACCAACTAAGTGCAATGAAAATTCATCGTGGGATGGACCAGGACCATACAATTGTATGCGATCTGATGGGTTTGCAAAGAAATCCCCATTGTGTTCTGCAGACAAAAAGGAAGGGCTGCTGCTGGGAGTTGGAAAGAGAGCGATTGAGGTGGGTGGCGATGAAGTGGGGGCTGGAGATAAGAGAGCACCATTCCTTGGAAACGCACCTGAATCTGATCAGCGACTTCGCCGGCAGTCGTGAGAGGATGTCGGTGATAACCCCGTTTGGGAGACGGTGTGACATGGAAGAAGAGAGCGGCTACTCACAGTCACAGTGATGAAGAGAGGAAATGAAATCAGCTGTTGCAGGCAGCTTTATCACGTGGGTTGGCTGGCGATGAAAAGGAAGGAAATCAGCTGAGAAAGAAAAGGTAGCAGAAAATCAAAGAGATGAAAGACGAAATTCCATCAGAAATGGAGCGCCAACGGGCGTGGAACAAGATTACAGTTTTAAGGGTAGGGGTAGGCGGTTAATAACCGCTAACCACCTACCTACCCATATATATTTATTTTATATATTAAATATAAAAATTAACACCAAAACGACGTAAAGACTAAATATATATATATATATATATATATTAAGGGTAGTAGCAAACCTTTTTTTATCTTTCAGGTTAATTATTTTCGAAGAACTAATTATTATTATAAGAGCTTTTTATACCCAAGATTAATTATCTCTGCTTCCAGTCTTCTACTATATCATTATCTGTTGTTAAAATTTTGTTCAGATTTGTTGTCTTGTTCATCACTCCGTAGCAAATAGATAAAAAGTCCAACACACCCATCAGAAATATTGAATATCTCCTTGAATTCTACCTGTTACAGATTGCATAAAATGTTTGATTTTCATACTGTCATCATGAGTTTTTTTTCTTAAAATAAAACCATAATTATTTAAATTGGCCCAAAACTCACATTAAAAAAGCGGGATTCAAACAGCCGGTTATAGGTTTTATAATTGCTAACCGGCGATTATAAAAATAACTGCTAACCACGTAAAATGAGCGATTGCGGTTGTTAAAATCCAATAACCACTTTAGGCTGTTGCGGTTAGCAGTTATAGCCAATTACCGCTAATCGTAATTGGCTATAACGTACCGCTTGTACACTTCTATGCCTGGCCAAGGAAATTAGGAAATTTTCTTTTTTTTTAGAGCTGCTACACTTATATATGCATACTCTCCGGTCCCATCTTCTTACTTCCTTAGGTGGCATCAACCACGTCAAATTTTAACTACCATGTTTTTTTTTTTCCAAAGGCATAAAGGTTATTTTACCCATTTTGTCGTTTGAACGATTAAGAGGATAAAATTGAAAGTTTTTAAACTTTGGAAAGTACGTAGTTTCAAATAGACTGGAATTTCAAGGAGATTTTGCGAAGTTTACCCTCTTTTTATTTTTTATTTCATTTTTTTACTATGTTTTTTGAGTTGAGTTGAAAAAACTTCTTGTTGGCTAAAAAAACATTTGAGTTGGTACCAAAACGGTCTTGGGATTACATGCTGGCAGAGCCAATCCCCTTCCAGCAGTTTTTTATTTTTTTATTTTTTCTAACCTTTTTTTTGTAGCATGCTTACCATGCAGGCTTAGGGCTGAAAATTGGTTATTAATTGTCCGCTATCCACTAATCATCTATAACTGTTAACCAAATTTAAAAGCAATTGGAAAAAACTGCTAATCGCTCGCCGTCTTTATATTTATATACATATTTTTATACATAAAAACGAAGTCGTGTGTACAGAATCTGCAAACAAGAGATGTAATGTAACCCTTTTTGTACTTTTAAAATAAAATAATAATAATTTATAAAAAAATATAAAAAAGAAAAAAAAAAAAAAAAAAAAGGGAAATGGGCGAACATGTCCCCCGTTCAGAATGTGCTAGCCGGTTGACTTGTCGAAAAGGCAACAAATGAGGAACTGATTGCTGCACTACAAGAGTGCACACCAAGTGCACTCTCCCCCTCACTGTGGGCCCCACCCTCATGTGAGGGTGAGGAGTTCACAAGTTGTGCACATGTTGTAAAAGTTTCATTTCCTTAGCAAATTTCACCATGAGTTATCTATAAAAGGTCATGCACGCAAGTGTGAAGATGCAAAGTGTTGCACTCTCTATCTTTTAGCGTAAATGATTAATAAATTTTTAAGTCGATGCCTAATTTGAAATCAGTAATTTATTTTTAAAAAATTAATTTTTACTCTATCATTTTTGACAGATTTAAAAAAAACAAAAAACAAAAAAAAAAATTTGTTTCGTTTGTTCATGGGTTTTTCGTTCAAATTTTTGACATTTGTTATTGCTACATCAACTTTTTTGTCATATATCTTAAAATATTATATTTTTAATAATGTTATTTAAAAATAAAAAACAAAATATTATATTTTGTCCAAAGGTGGGGCCGCGCCACCTCTGGCCCCATATTTGCGGGTCACCCGCATTGCAATCTGCTAATTGCCACAAACCCAAATGTTCTTGTTTCAATTTATATAAGCCCCACCAACTTTCAATCCAAATGGTATAACTAAAATGGAGTATGAATTTTTTTAATGCCGTATAAATTAGTAGAGTTGACAATTTTTAACACGACCTATAAACTCGACATAAATTCAACAAGAAATTAAAGTGTTAAAGTTGAAGAGTCTAACTAGTTTAATTAAATAGGTCGGGTTAGAATTGACCTATATAGTCTTATACCCATGTTTTTAACAATTTTTGACAAGACTCACAAACCCAACACAAACAAAATACAAAATTAGAAGGATAGGATTGAGGGAATAATTAAATTGATTGGGTTTGGGATGATTTATATATAGTCAAGGGTGGATCTATTCAGGGGCTAGAGAGCCTAGGCCCCACCAAGCCCCAGATTTTTCACAAAAAAAAAATTCTTAAAAAAAAATTCTTTAAAAAATAAAATAAAATTAAAATTGTACCCATAATTTTTTTTATTTTTTTAGTTTTGCCCCTCTGAATTTTTTTTTTTTCAATTTGGCCCCTCCAAATTGTCAATGCTGGCTCAGCTAGTGTATATAGTCTCATACTTATACCTCGACACGAGAACATGAATTGCCACCCCTACAAATTAGAATGAGCTAAATTTGTTTTCTGACACAAATTCTATGTAATATATTATGAGATTCAAGAAAATCTTGAAACTAGTTTATACTATGAAAATTAGTAACAAAGCAAAACCTCATATTTTAATTGGTGATTCAAATTGATCATTTCAAACCGCATATGGTTGCATTTATGAAATGCTAAGCTTCCCGCAATCAAAATCAGCCATCTTCATCCTTAAAACTCTCTCAAACTCTCCAGAAGAATTTCTTCTCTACTACCTTTACAGTGCTACCCGCCATGGGAGAGGAGCTCCCCTCCCTCTTCCCCCCCACCCCTCCCCCTCCCTTTCTGTTCTCATTTCCTCCTCTTTCCTTCAATTTACTTACTCCTCATGCCTCTTTTGAGGCCTCTCTCCAGCTAGAGTTTTCTCTAGCTTTATCACCATCTTGTTGCAATATTATTATAGGCGGTTTCCCTACAGCCGGACCGGACTCCTCTTCCTCCTACCACTCATGGCCGTGGATCCACCGATATCTTGAAGTTCTTAGATCTGATTTTTTACAAATTAGATCTACTAACTTCAGGAGGCCTCTTCATCATACACTTCGCTCCATCGGATTCCCAGCTCTCTCCCCTTCGATCCACCGTCAACCGTTTCACCGTTCGGTCCTCACGCGCCGTAGCGTGCACTACACACGCCAGAGCGTGCACTGCATGTGCCGACGAGTGGTAAGCATGACGCCATGCGAGCTACTCTTCACCACCATCCTCCATCTTCGCCGGTCTCCAGCAGTGGTCCTACCTTCACCGATGATTTGTAATAAGTTTTATACTTTATGTATTTATGTTTTCTGCGATTGGGTTTTGGTCTTTGTAGGAAACACATTCTCTAGAGATTTTGGTTTGATATTGGTTGTGTATGTTATTTTTCAACCCCTGCAAATGGGTTGTTTTTTCCTTTCTCAACTCAGTGTCCGCCTCTCAACCCCTGCACAAGGGTTGTTATTTTGGACAAGGTTGAAGGCTCTTACACATGACCACGTGGTGGGCAGGCCCTACCTTTGGGGTGGCTCACCACCTTCCCCGTGGGCCGAGGGTGGCTGCGCGCCACCTCTGGCCCCTATACAAATTATAAAAATAACTGCTAACCACGTAAAATGAGCGATTGCGGTTGTTAAAATCCAATAACCACTTTAGGCGGTTGCGGTTAGCAGTTATAGCCAATTTCCGCTAATCGTAATTGGCTATAACCGCTTGTACACTCCTATGTGTGGCCAAGAAAATTAGGGAATTTTCTCTTTAAAAAGGGGTAACAGGAAGGGAAGGAAAGCCAAAAGAGTTCTATATTGATTTATTCGGCCATTGGTTTAGATTTGTTTTATTTCTTATTTTGTTTAATCTTAATTGCTAAGTCTAATGTTTAGCACTTTAATTATGAGTTTAATTTTCTAATTAGGGCCGTAGGCGAAGTGTATCATTTCTATTATGTGTTCTTGAGACTATGTTGAACCTTCCAAATAATTAATTAACGATTGAATGTTGGAATGATTTTAATATGAGAAAAAGTTAATGTTGACATGCCTTTTTTTTTTTTTTTTTAAGAGCTGCTACACTTACACACACACTCTCCGGTCCCATTTTCTTAATTACTTCCTTAGGTGGCATCAACCATGTCAGATTTTAACTACCATGTTTTTTTTTTTTCCTAGGGATAAAGGTTATTTTACCTATTTTGTCGTTTGAAAGATTAAGATAATGAAATTGAGAGTTTTTAAACTTTGGAAAGTAGTTTCAAATCGAGTGGAATTTCAATGAGATTTTGCTAAGTTTCCCCTCTTTTTAATTTTTATTTCATTTTTTTATTATGTTTTTTGAGTTGAGTTGAAAAAACTTGATGTTGGCTAAAAAAAACATTTGAGTTGGTTAAAAAAACAAAATGAGTTGGGTTGAAATAACACCCAAACATATTCTAAAAAAAGCAGTAAAAAAAAATAAAATGGTACCAAATTAAACGGAGTTGGGATTACATGCTGGCAGAGCCAATCCCCTTCCACCAGCAAAGTTGAATGCTATGCAAAGGAATGCATCGAATGAAACAACTTTGCATCAGAAATGCCTGGAAGGAAGATGTTGGTACCGTTTCCGGTACGGTGACATGTTGCCTTGTGATTCGTTGCCTTCCTTGATCTTCGCTCTCCTCGGGATCTGCAAAATAATAAACGGCTCATCGGCTCGTGGGGGTGCCGACCATACCCCCACTCCGATGCCTAAGTCAGTTCAAACTATTTATTTTCTGGAGAGTATCAATAATCTCAAAGCTTAGAGAATCTGCCTGTAAAAAATACCTGACGTAGTAGTCTTATTTATAGACTCACAGTTCACAGTTATGAAACTACTGGAGTGCTTGGAGCATAATCTAATTAGGAGTCTGAGTCCTAGATCACATAGTCTTTAATCTTATCTTCATAGAATTCAAATTGTGTAGTAGAGTTCAAACTAGATATGACACTCTCTTTAGCTAATGTCATTTTATTAGGTACCTTATCCCATATTTGATGGGATAGAAGTCTATGTTGATATATTTGGGATATGCGGCTTTTTGGAGATAATGGATGGTCTTATAAATTGGGTCTGATCTTGCTGGGCCGACCCGATGGGCTCGGCCCACGTGTCTTTGGAGCTGATTATTTCTCCAACAGTTACCCCCCTAATTCTCTTATTTGAATTTAGAATGTAAGAGAATTAAATACCTCAATTTCTGAATCTAGATTTTCCATAATCTGTATCTGACAATTGTCGCCTCTTTCACTTTCAAAGTAATTATGACGAATAATGCCTCGAATCTCTGGATTGGAGTGGCGTCTGACCTAATGGATGCCAATTCAATTCTTGGACACTTGTGATCTGTCAGAGTACTAATAGCAACTTCCCATAGATATCTTCTACATAAGTGCCTCTACATAATATTGTCGGTCGGGCCAAAGTTGTGAAGATGATCCTCCACTCTGGATAGGAGATGGATCAGACTAATGTAGTTGATTTCACCAAGATTGTGGTGAAATGCCACTCTGAGAGAACACTTTGCGTACAACTTTCCTGAGATCAAGGTTCTGTCTGACAAAAAAGGGTAAACCGTTGAAGAAAAAGGCTTAACATACTCGAAGCTTCTTCATCGGTAGTGCTTCGTAGACCGCTTCCACAAAAATCTCTCTTGGCGGCTTTAGAGACTCAGACTAGCGCTGAGGCTTTGGTTGTCCGAGACTTACAACGACTAGGGGCTTCCGATGGCCCGAGGTTTTGTGCTTGGCATACCGAATCTTCTAATCTGAACACCATTTAGCTTGGTCTCACCTGTGAATATCTTTATTTGTAATGTTTGAATTCTTTGTTATGGAAAAACTTTCCATAACAAATCAATTCTCACTTATCCTCTAATAACTTGAACAAACAATCGGTTTGCGTAAGTTAACTCCAAGGAGGGTAAGAAAAATCTTTTGTTTCAAAAATCTTTTTGTTTCGACCTACAGGACTAGGAGGGAAAAAATCTTTTGTTTTAACCTACGAGCCGAGGAGGGAAAAAATCTTTTGTTCAATCTTCGAAACTAAAAGGAAAAAATCTTTTTGTTTTGACCTCCGGGACTAGGAGGGAAAAATCTTTTGTTTTGAACTCCGAGCCGAGAAAGGAAAAAATCTTTTGTTCAATCTCCGAGACTAAGAAGAAAAATCTTTTTGTTTCGACCTCCGGGACTAGGAGGGAAAAATCAAACTTTAAGCTATCCTCCTTAACTTGAACAAACAAATCGGTTTGTGTAAGTTATGACTGAGGAGGATAGGAAAAATCTTTTTAGAATCGATGAACTTACTTGGTTATTTTTTTTTTTGTAGAGGTGGTATCCCCTTATGGTTTGTTATAGGGGTTGTCTCCCGCAAGGTTTGTTGTAGGGGTTGTCTCCCCGTATCTTTGTCCGAGTTGCTCTTGAGAGAACTTAATTTAAGAGCTTGGTGCAGCTTCGGTGATTTTCCCTTTGCAGAAGCTTTAACTTTGTTGAGCTACCCCCCATAACTTTAGTCCGCGACCGCGGGCTAAGCCGTTCGAGGCAGATAGTCAAGTCCTCTTGGTATCCTGGACGATGTTGTAAAAGGGATCTTGGAGTTCGGAGTGAGTCTCGGGGCTTCAGCCTGTAAATACTTGAACTTTCCTTTTCAAATGTATCTTTTTTTTTTCATGTAAAATTTTTTGTAATGAACAAAATTTCAATGTTAATGAATGGAAGTCTTGGACATTTTGACTTTCAGTTTCCTTATCTTACTAGTTCTGAAGTGTTGAGTCTTACTTGATGATTTTTTAAAGAGGTTTTATCCTCATACCTTCCTGAAGCTTTACATCCTCTTTATCTTTTTGAATCTTTCCTGAAGTTTTATCATCCCGAAGCCTTATCTCCCTAAACCTTTATCTTCGTAGAGATCAGTCTTCCTAAATCTTTATCTTTCTGGATCTTTCCTGAAGCTTTATCTTCCTGAAGCTTTGTCATCCTAGAGCTTTGTCATCTTGAAGTTCTGTCATCCTGAAGCTTGATAAGCGTCGAATGTTGCACATTCAAGCCCCTTAACTTATATATGTTAATTCCTTAGCATTATTATTTGTTTGATTTTGTGTTGTTTTAATGTTTTCAGGTTTTAAATAAAGATGCAATCAATTCCATTAATTTTGGGCTTAAAGCACACTTTGAGAAGACCTAGAAGATATGTTTAAACTTAACCAATCATAATAGAATACCTATATGATGTGGTTAAGTTTAATCAAATCATGTGAAGGATTAAATCGGAATTTCTCCACTAAGAGTCAAAATCGGATTGGATTCAAATTTGGATTCTGTATATGTCTCAGTGTTTGGATCATAAATTTTGCGTCAGATATTGGATTGCAATAAAATTGGTGGCGTTGGAAAGCTAATAAAAAATGAAACAAATATGTCAGAAATAGATTTTCCTAAATTCGGACGTTTATTATATCACAATCGCATCGTAATAAAAGACCGCAATTTTGGCCGAATTTGGAATCATTTTCCTACTTGGATTAAAGTTTCTATCTCCTACTTGGACAAGAAGACTCAAGAGCGATTTTTATGGAATTCCAAGGGCTTCTAGGACTTGTGTGCTCCCTATAAATAGACCCCTAAGCTTCAAGAGAATGTGTGCTTGGTGCTTGGGCTTGTGCTTAGATTTAAACAGAAAATTCTTCTCAGAGGCCTGACAAGTTGAAGAGGAGAAGAACATGGCAGGAGGCCATCCCAGCACTACGATGAGCGGCTAAATTCCTAATAGGGTGTTGATGTAGCCCTTTCCAAGTAACAATGGTTTAATTGTATTTTAATTTGAGATTTTCTCTATGCATGACGGTTGTATAACTGTGAGAATTGATTTTAATGTTTATATTCAATCATTATGAATTTCTTATCTTGTCTTAGAAAGTCTTTTATATTGATTGAAATCAATCCTTCATATTTTCTGTGATTATGTGAATGATTGTTATACAACGGTTTTAATTGATATATGATCAAGAGGATTAGATAGACCATGCCTAGGGAAGACGGATTGTACTACACCCTAGTTTAGTGTAATTTAGGTAGACAGTCCGTGCCAACCGAAGATGGATTATACTTATTCTTTAGAGGTAATTTCTTGACTACTCGAGTGAGACGAGCCCTATATCATGCATAGTATGAATTTCCCTTGTTAATTTATGATTGACTATTGTTATGCAGTGAGTGGTGAAATCAATCCCCTATTCTTTATCTCATCCCTACTATCTTTAAATTTATGTCTTTTACTTTTATGCATTTATTTTTATAAAACAAAAACCAAATCAAACATCTTTTTAATTAAGTTATATTTAATCTCGATAAGCTTGATAATAATACCTACGCAGTCCTTGAGGTTCAACACCCTCAACATAGCCCTATCCTATAAGGATTCGTACTATTGCGAGTGGTAATTTTATTATTGATATATTTTGGTAAACAAAAGACCACATCAAAGCTCTTCCTTCCTGTTTACTTTCCTGAAACTTTATCATCCTGAAGCCTTATCTCCCTAAACCTTTATCTTCGTAGAGATCTGTCTTCCTGAATCTTTATCTTCCTGGATCTTTCTTGAAGCTTTATCTTCCTGGATCTTTATCTTCCTGGATCTTTCTTGAAGCTTTATCATTCTGAAGCTTTATTTTTATGAAACTTTATCATCATGAAGCTCTACCTTCCTGTTTACTTTCCTGAAGCTTTATCATCCTGAAGCCTTATCTCCCTAAACCTTTATCTTCGTAGAGATCTGTCTTCCTGAATCTTTATCTTCCTGGATCTTTCTTGAAGCTTTATCTTCCTAAATCTTTATCTTCCTGGATCTTTCTTGAAGCTTTATCTTCCTGGATCTTTATCTTCATGGATCTTTCCTGAAGCTTTATCATTCTGAAGCTTTATCATCCTGAAGCTCTACCTTCCTGTTTACTTTCCTGAAGCTTTATCATCCTGAAGCCTTATCTCCTTAAACCTTTATCTTCGTGTTTGTTTACCTTATTGAGCTACCCCCCATAACTTCAGTCTGCGATTGCAGGCTAAGTCGTTCGAGGTGGGTAGTCAAGTCGCTGAGCTTTACCTTCCTGAAGCTTTATCTTCCTGAAGCTTTATCATCCTGAAGCTTTGTCATCCTAAAGCTTTGTCATCCTGAAGCTTTGTCTTCCTAAATCTTTGCCTTCCTGAATCTTTATCTCCCTAAAGCTTTGTCATCCAGAAGCTTTGTCATCCTAAATCTTTATCTTGCTAGATCTTTCCTGAAGCTCTGTCATACTGAAGCATTTTCTTCCTGTTTACCTTAATCTACCCCCCATAACTTTAGCCTGCGACCGCAGGTTAAGTCGTTCGAGGTGGGTAGTCAGGTCCTCTTGGCTTTTCCTTCCTTTCTGAAATCTTTGTAACCTGTAAAAGACTTTATATATTACTGAAATGAAATTACTGAATTGAAGTCTTAACCTTTCAATTTCCTCATTTCTGAATTTAGATGATCCATGTTCATAGCATCTGGAGACCTCCAACCGAGAGGTTTCTTGTCTTGGGCCGAACTATCCTGAAGGTTCTTGTCCTTCCAGAAACTTTCAATCTTGCCGTGGTTTCCTTTCCATAACCCTTTCGGGTCGTCCGAGGAAAGGATTTGGGCCAATTCTTAATCTTATATCCCTTCGGAAACCCCCAACCGAGGGGTTTCTTCCCATTGAATCCTTTCCATGATCCTTTCGGGTTGTTCGAGGAAAGGAATCGGGCAGATTCTAATCGGGATATCCATAACCTTATCCTTCGGAAACCCCCAACCGGGAGATTTTAACCCTTTGTATCCTTTCCATGACTCTTTCGGGTTGTTCGAGGAAAGGATTCGGGCGGATTCTTTTCTGGATATCCTTAGTCTTATCCTTCGGAAACCCCAAACCGGGAGGTTTCAACCCTTTGTATCATTTCCATGACCCTTTTGGGTTGTTCGAGGAAAGGAATCGGGCGGATTCTAGTCTTCATCCTTCGGAAACCCCCAACCGGGAGGTTTCAACCCTTTGTATCCTTTCCATGACCCTTTCGGGTTGTTTGAGGAAAGGATTCGGGCAGATTCTTTCCTGAGCATCCCCACCATAACTCTTTCGAGTCGTTCGAGGGGAAGAGTCAGATGGACGTTGATGTAGCTTGATCATCTTTGGAGAAGTTTGATGAAGAAGTGCTTCCATTCTGTCTCGGACTACTGCTTTATTCTTAGCAGAGATCAATCAATACCTGGGGACTGTCTGTTCTCTTTGCTCTCGGTGTTGGACTAACTGAGAGGCTTTCCTTGTTTTCTCTACAGGGTTGTTTCCCTGGCTCTCGGTGTTGGACTAACCGAGAGGCTTTCCTTGTTTTCTTTGCAGGGTTGTCTCCCTGGCTCTCGGTGTTGGACTAACCGAGAGGCTTTCCTTGTTTTCTTTGCAGGGTTGTCTCCCTGGCTCTCGGTGTTGGACTAACCGAGAGACTTTCCTTGTTTTCTTTGCAGGGTTGTCTCCTTGGCTCTCGGTGTTGGACTAACCGAGAGACTTTCCTTGTATAATTTATTGTAGGGGTTGTCTCCCCATATCTTTTCTGCGAAAAGGGTTAACAAAGCACTGTATATACTAAAACAAAATAGCAGAATGCACAGTAGCACCATATATTCTTTTCATCTGTTGGGATGATTTCGTGATCCTTTCACTCACGGCAGGAGTGAGGCCTCAACACATGAGTCTATTTTATCAATATATATATATTTTCTGGCAAAGCGTACAAGTGCATGCATATATATATTTTTTTCTAGTTGATAAAATAAAAACCAACATTTATCCTTACTTTAACATGAATCATGTTTGTAAAAGAAGAGTATGAACTTATCTGGTGAATTCGATGAAGATGAACCATCTTACTTGGAGTTCCTTATCTTGCATGCCACTCGATATGGGGCTCTATGGGAGAGTTCCTCAAACTGGACCCTCGGTTCGGATTGGTCCCTCGACACGTGACTGTGCCCTTCGGAGGATGGCAAATCTGGAAGGGTCCTCGGAGTGTGCCATTTGGAACTAGGAGCTCGGGCATAGTCTCCTCGGAATAGTACCCTCGGAATAATACTCTCGGCATGTGTCATCTCGGTACATACTTTTCGCCTCAGTAGAACACCCTCGGTTCTATCTTGTCTCCTTGGTAGAACGCCCTCGGATCAAACTTCTCAGATTATACTTTCTTCTTGGTATGACACCCTCGGGTCTATCTTTCCTCCTCGGTAAAACACCTCGGGTCTAACTTTCCTCCTCGGTAAAACACCTCGGATCTAACTTTTCTCCTCGGTAGAACACCTCAGAGTTTACACTGCACTCACCCCTCAGAATACCTTTTTTTTTTTTCTTTTTTTTTCTTTTTTTTTTTTTTTCTTTTTGACATTTCTAGAACATCACAAACAGGGCCGGCTTAACCGGTTTTTGAACAAGAGAATGACCGAATTGCCAAATCTCGCCTCAAACAACCAGATTGATGAGTCTTGCTTGCAGTTTTAACAAACCCATATTTGGCAGGTTTTCGGGCTCGGTGGTCAAGTAGATCATCCCCACTGCCGAGGCCGTACAAGCTATATTTCTGACATGGCCTCCACCTAAAAAATTGGGCTTCAACCCATCACAGGAATCTTTCTGGACAAAGCATTTCAGCAAAGCCATACTAACCATAAGGCCCTCCCATGCCACCATACCAAACCCAGCAATCTCTCCTTAACTTGATCTGATCGTCGGGGTCGGGGTCTCTCGTTGCCTCGGAGATCCAGATCCTCAGAATTTCAGAAACTTCTAGGTGAGTCTCTCCTTCACTTTTTCCTCGGAGGTTCACAGAGCCACGAAAACCGGAGCTCGGGGGTCCCATTCTCTATTCTGGGCGTTTGGCCGAACCTTAGATATAACATTTTCATAACCGGGGTTACTACCAACTGACGTTTTCTCCTTTTCTTGGTCGTCGACATCCCGAACCTCCAGCTCCATGCCTAAGGGAATCAAAGGCTTGGATTCATCGTTCTTGGGGTTATGCTACATGGAGCGACACCGTTTAGGGGATCCAATGGTTCGGGTCTTGAGAAGCCTCCTCCACAAGGTTGATCCAGCTCTGACTCCTGTTGGGGGTTTTGGGTCTCTGATTTCTTCTAGAAAAATGAGGTGCTCTAATCGACTAATCCCCTTTCCAGCTCTGGTGATTCCGGATCTGGCTTCCTATTCTGGCGGGTCACAGTCAGGGCCCGAATATCTCCATGACTGGGTGTTAACTATGAAACTTTGAGTATGGGCTGTGAGAGTGAAGTCCTCGGTCACATGGTAGAGGCCCTGAGCTCTCGTCACGTAGCTTGTCAAACTGGGTTGGTCCCTCCGTTATAACACCGCAATTCTTCATCCGCCCCACTGGAATTCATTAGAAGGGGTTCTAATTCATAACCCCGTGGATGGAGGATCTGAACTTGACCCGAGATGAGCCAGCGTGAATCTTCCTCTGGAGCTCGGACTGAAACGAAAAACATGCTTTCGACAACCATCTGGGCGGCTGGGGAGACCGAATCTCCGAGACAACGACCCGATTCGCACCCAATCCGAAGGCTGATCCGAGGTGGAGACATTCTGGGTTTTGTCGAACTCAGACCTCTGGGTTCAGCTCCGCGTCAAAGACTTCGAGATCGAGCAGATTCTGGTTTCGCACTCCGCCAATTTTGACCAATTTTGACTCATGTTGGATCTCCCATTGACGAGGGTCTCTTCTGAACTTTGGTGGAAATCTAGATACTCTTTGGAGAAGAAGTCAGGAACCGGACCGGGTTGGCTTATCCTTTTTTTTGGGCCAACTCCTATTTTCCTCTCTTTATATTTTTTGTTTGTCTAGGCCAACTCATTGGACTAGGCCCAATTCCCCAAGCCTAAGCCAATCGACCTGAAGCTTTCTTTTTTCTCTGAGGTGTTTCAGCTGGATTTATTTGCGTTAAAACACGCCCGATATAGATGGATACGGATCAATTCTATGTGAATATAGATCTGACTAGACTCGTGAAGATCTTGAAGAAAGAAACCATCGGCTGGATACTGAAGATCTTGTTGTACATCCGTTTAGCTAGTAAAGGCCATCGTCAATCCTGCGTGGTGGCAGATCCTCTGTCGACTGAATCGGAATCACTGGCAATAAAGCCAGATCGGGATGTTCTCCAGCGTCAGAAGAGGAAAAGCCGACTAGCCGAGTGTTCTTCCATACGTTCGTCGGGGAAGAAATCAGAACCGGACCGGGTTGGACATACCCGTCGGTTTGTTTTTCTTGTTTACAGAATCTTGGTGGGTTCTGGGTGTAATGGAGTTTTGGTGGCGCCTCGGTGGTCCAGGTCTTGAAAAAGACAGCCTCTCCTTGGGGGCTCCGAATTCCTACTAGGCAAAACCCAAAATATCGGAGGTTTGCCTTTGTCGTTCTATGGACCGTGTCACCGGGGTTGGACCCTCGCGGTGGCAGATCCTTCATCCTCTGGGCTTGGTGTGCATGTTCTCAACCCGGCACAATTGGTGGATTCGAGAGAAGCCGTTCTAGGATCCGTAGAACATATGCCGATAGTCTTGTTCCCCCATATGCCGATAGTCCTCGATGAACTGGAGCGCCGTGGCCCCCGACTAGTGGGTATCTCCGAGCATGGGTTGCCTCCGGGGAGGGTCGTCTCTGCTTGCCCTGGGGATTCTGGCCTGCATCTCTATCTGAGTTAGGTCACGCCGCATGTCTACAATTGACCTGCCCGAGGAGAGCTGTCATGCAGGGAGGCCAGATCATTCATCGCCTTACTTGGCATCACCGACAGTAAGGCCAGATCGCAACTTTCTTCGGCGTCAGAAGAGGAACAGCCTATGGGTTCTTCGAAGAAAAAAACCGAGATCCAGATCGGGTTAGGATTTAGGCATACCCGTGGTTTTTTCTTTTTTGGATTGACCCGTTTGGGCCTTCTGAACCAGGCCTGCTAGACCCCAAAATCTCCTTTCTTTTTGATTTGCTTTTTAGAAACAAATTGACCCATCATCACCGAAATTGTTGAGTTTGTATGAACACGAATTTGAGACTGTACACCCTTGTAAAATTGTTACCTCTGAGCTTTTGGGCGTAGATCTGGATGATACCACGTCTGTATATTGCCAGCACCGATTTGGTGCAATTAGATTCCAATTTGAGATTTCAAACTTGATTTGATCGCGCAGTTACTATTGCAGATTTTTTTTTTAAGGAACAATGTCGTTCCCACATACAACGCCAAACTGTTGGTACAGTTTCCGGTACGGTGACATGTTGCCTTGTGATTCGTTGCCTTCCTTGATCTTCGCTCTCCTCGGGATATGCAAAATAATAAACGGCTCGTCGGCTCGTGGGGGTGTCGACCATACCCCCACTCCGATGCCTAAGTCATTTCAAACTATTTATTTTCTGGAGAGTATCAATAATCTCAAAGCTTAGAGAATCTGCCTGTAAAAAATACCTGACGTAGTAGTCTTATTTTTAGACTCACAGTTCACAGTTATGAAACTACTGGAGTGCTTGGAGCATAATCTAATTAGGAGTCTGGGTCCTAGATCACATAGTCTTTAATCTTATCTTCATATAATTCAAATTGGGTAGTAGAGTCCAAACTAGATATGATACTCTCTTTAGTTAATGTCATTCTATTAGGTACCTTATCCCATATTTGATGGGATAGAAGTCTATCTTGATATATTTGGGATATGCGGCTTTTTGGAGATAATTGATGGTCTTATAAATTGGGTCTGATCTTGCTGGGCCGACCCGATGGGCTCGGCCCACGTGTCTTTGGAGCTGATTATTTCTCCAACAGAAGATTTGCAGCAGTTGGAAGAGTTGGATGACACTGTGTCCCACACGACTGGTTGGCTTCTCCATCCCACATCGAAAAGGCAACTGCAAATTTCACCGTGAGTTATCCATAAAAGGGCATATATGTATTGCACTCTCGATCTTTTAGTGTAAATGTTTAATAAATTTTTAAGTCGATGCCTAATCTGAAATTAGTAACTTATTTTTTAAAATTTGATTTTTACTTTCATTTTTTTCAGATTTGAAATAGTTCTTGTTTTTTTCTTTTCTTTTTATTCTTTTTTGATTTTGTGAGTTTTTGGTTCAAATTTTTGACATTTGTTATTGCTACATCAATTTTTTTGCCATATCATTTTAAAATATTATATTTTCAATAATGTTATTTATTAAAAAAAAAAAAAATTATATTTTGTCCAAAGGTAGGGTCATGCGCCACCTCTGCCCCATCTGAGAGTGGCCCGCAAGGATCACCTGCATTGCAATTTGCTAATTGCCACATGCATTGTATTTTCTAAAACCCAAATGTTCTTGTTTCAATTTACTTCAGCCCCGCCAACTTTCAATCCAAATGGTATAACTAAAATGGAGTATGAATTTTTAATCCTGTAAAAATTAGTAGGGTTGACAATTTTTAACATGACTTGCGAACTCAGCATAAATTCAACACGAAATTAAAGGATTAAGGTTGAGGAGTCTGACCATCGTTTAATTAAATTTGTCGAGTTAAAGTTGACCTATATAGTCTTATACCCATGCTTTGATACGACCCGAACTCAGTCGATACGCGACATTATGGCAGACAATTTTTGACATGACACACAAACCCAACACGAACACAATTCAAAATAAAAAAGTTAGGATTGAGGGAATTTGACATGTTTAATTAAATTGATTGGGTTTGGGCTGATTTATACATAGTCAGGGGCGGGTCTATTCAGGGGCCAAGGGGCCAGGGGGCCTGGGCCCCACCAAGCCCTAGATTTTTCCCAAAAAATATAATAAAATAAAATTTTACCCCTAATTTTTTTTTAAGTTTTGCCCCCAACTAATTTTTTTTTTCAATTTTCCCCTCCCCCCAAATTGTCATTGCTGGCTCCGCCAGTGTATATAGTCTCATACCCATGCATCAACACGACTCGAATTCGACACGTGAACACAAATCACAAAATTCTATGTAATATATTATGGGATTCAAAAAAATCTTGAAACTAGTTTATACTTTGAAAACTAGTAACAAGGAAAACTTCATATTTTAATTGGTGATTCAAATTGATCATTTCAAACCGCATATGGCTGCATTTATGAAATGCTAAGCTTCCCGTAGTCAAAATCATCCATCTTCATCCTTGAAACTCTCCTGAAGAATTTCTTCTCTGCTACCTTTATTGTGCTACCCGCCATGGGAGAGAAGGAGCTCCTCTCCCTCCCCCCCTCCCTTTTTCTTCTCATTTCCTCATCTTTCCCCCATTTACTTACTGCTCACGCCTCTTTTGAGGCCTCTATCTAGCTAGAGTTTCTTTAACTCTATCACCATCTTGTTGCAATATTGTTACAGGCGGTTTCTCTACAGCTGGACCAGACTCCTGTTCCTCCCACCACTCATGGCCGTGGATTCACAGGTATCTTGAAGTTTTTAAATCTGATTTTTTACAAATTAGATCTACTAACTTCTGGAGGCTTCTTCATCATACGCTCCGCCCATCGGATTCCTAACTCTTCCCTTCGATCCACCGTCAACCGCTTCATTGTTCAGTCCTCATGTGCCGTAGCGTGCACTACACGCACCAGAGCGTGCATTGCACGTGCGACGAGTGGTAAGCCCGACGCCATGCGAGCTACTCTTCACCACCATTCTCCATCTTCGCTGGTCTCCAGCAGTGATCTTGCCGCCACCGATGATTTGTAATAACTTTTATACTTTTGTATTTATGTTTCTGCGGTTGGGTTTTGGTCTCTATAGGAGACCATTCTCTAGAGATTTTGGTCTGATAGATCTCTTTTTCAACTCGGTGCCCGCCTCTCAACCCTGAACAGGGTTGAAGGCTCTTACACGCAAACACGTGGTGGGCAGGCGCTACCTCTAGGGTGGCTCGCCGCCTACCCTATGGGTTGAGGGTGGCTGTGCACCACCTCTGGCCCCATTACAAATTAGAATGGGTTAAATCTGTTTTCTAACCCAAAATTCTATGTAATATATTATGGGATTCAAGAAAATCTTTAAACTAGTTTATACCATGAAAATTAGTAACAAAGGAAAACCTCATATTTTAATTGGTGATTCAAATTGATCATTTCTATCTTTTGACTTAAAATCCTGACCAGGTGAATGCATGTCTTCTACACTTGAATTCCATTGCTTTAAAACATATGGGCAACAACCCATCACACCCATTATTATAAACAAAAATTACTTTATCTTTAGTACATATATACGCATTATGGCAGCATTTATGAAATGCTAAGCTTCTACAATCAAATTAGCCATCTTCATCGTTTGAAACTCTCCCGAAACTTTTCTGAAGAATTTATTCTTTGCTACCTTTACTTCTCATTTCCTTATTTCTTCCTTTTTCTTCTCATTTCCTCCTCTTTCCCTCCATTTACTTACTGCTCACGCCTCTTTTGAAGCCTCTATACAGCTAAAGTTTTCTCTATCTTTATAACCATCTTGTCGCAATATTATTGTAGGCGGTTTCTCTCCAGCCAGATCGGACTCTTGTTCCTCCTACCGCTCATGGCCGTGTATCCACAGGTATCTTGAAGTTCTTAGATCTAATTTTTTACAAATTAGATCTACTAACTTCAGAAGGCCTCTTCATCATACGCTCCGCTCCATCGAATTCCCGGCTCTCTCCCTTTCAATTCACTGTCAATCGCTTCACCATCCAGTCCTCACGCGCTAGAGCGTGCATTGCACACATCGACAAGTGGTAGGCCTGACGCCATGCGAGCTGCTCTTCACCACCATCTTCCATCTTTGCCAGCCTCCAGCAGTGGTCTTGCCGCCACCGATGATTTGTAATAAGTTTTATACTTTTTGTATTTATGTTTTCTGTGGTTGAGTTTTGGTCTCTATAGGAGACCCATTCTCTAGAGATTTTGGTCTGATATTGGTTGTGCCTGTTCTTCTTCAACCCCTGCAAAAGGGTTGCTTTTTTCCTTTTCCAACTTAGTGCCCGCCTCTCAACCCCTACACAGGGGTTGTTATTTTGGACAGGGTTGAAGGCTCTTACATGGATCATGCCCCTATTCTTTACTGGTTTAGTCTTTAATCTGCGTTGTACGGACAAATCTTTGGCTTTGTCCAAGTTGATAGGACATGACATTTTTGGTTCCTTTGGGATTGAAAAACCATTCATTCCCTGGTTTGTTACCAATTTGGCATTGTTATATCAAATTTGAGTTTATTGTTGAGGTGCCACCCCACTACTTTTATCTTTGTAATCCTGCTATTGTGAAATGAAAGTTGTATTTACAAAAAAAAAAAAAAAAAAAAAAATCTGCCATCTTCAACTTCAACTTACAAATGCATTTGTATTAATCTTTTTTCTTCTTTTTTTGAAC
>JAJPGS010001853.1:0-27289 GCA_028654335.1 Alnus rubra | reverse complement strand
TCCATCCAGATTGTACTCGAGTTGGACCAACTCGCCTTCCTTCTGCACGACCGTTATTTCCAGTCTCACTTGGGCACGACATGAATGAGGCTCACCATTTGTGTTACAAGATTGGGTAGATTATGCCATGCATCCAATAACTTGATTACTTCTCCTCTGACGACTTCTGCATGGTCGGTTGAGCCTTCTCTGTGGCTCCCTAGATTGGTTTGGTGTCTTTCTAGATGTATCTTGTGCATAACCACGAAGGGTTGATTCCCTTAATATCTTTTATGGTCCAGCCTATAACTTCTTTGTGCTCTCTCAAAACGTCTAGTAACTTCTCCTCCTGAGCAACATGAAGATCCAAAGCTATGATCACGGCAGAGTGTCGGCTGGACCGAGGAACTTATACTTAAGATTTTCGGTAGGGGCTTAAGTTCCTTCTTTAGGAGGCTCAGGTACTGTTGCCTCCTCTTCTTCCTTGCTTTCAGAGGAGCAATTCTAAAACGGTATTTGCTTGCTCAAGTAACTCATCCAAGTCCAAATCCTCTCCGACTGAGCAAAGCATGCCTCCAGGGGGTCTTTGGTGCTTGATTCTTCCTCTATGATCTCCTCAATCAGGCAGGCACTTCCGATCTCATCGCATTCCCTCGGCCTCTTGCTGATGTCAAAGATGTTCAGCTCCACTGTCATATTGCCGAAGGAGATCTTCATTACCCCGTCCTACATTGATAGGGCGTTAGCCGTAGCTAAGAATGGTGCCCGAGGATCACCGGTATTTGAACTCCAACGTTCTGTACCGGCTCAGTATCTAGCACTATAAAATCCACGGGGAAATAAAACTTGTCCACCTTAATCAAAACATCCTCCACTATTCCCCGTGGTATCTTAACTGACCGGTCAGCCAACTGCAGTGTCATGGAGGTGGGCTTCAATTCTCCTAACCCCAATTGCAGGTAAACTGAATAGGGTAGGAGATTGACACTGGCTCCAAGGTCTAGCAGTGCCTTCTCAATGTGGCTGATGCCTATTGTGCAGGAAATAGTAGGACATCCGGGTCCTTATACTTGATAGGCAGCCTACCTGGAGGATTGAGCTGACTTGCTCGGTCAAGCAAACTTTTTTCGGGGACATTGGTTTTCCGCTTTACAGTTACCAAATCCTTTAAGAACTTAGCGTAAGACGGCACTTGCTGGATGGCATCCAAGAACGGGATGTTGATCTGCACTTGTTTGAACACCTCCAGAATGTCCTCGAACTTTCCTCCCTTCTTTGGCGCGAGAAGTCTATCAGGGAATGGCGCCTTAGGTATGAACAACCTAGGAGGAGTCTCTATGGTCGGAGCTAATGTAGATGGCTCGACATCTCTCTTTCTACGCTCTACTTCCTTGTCCTTCTTGTGCAGGGTTCCCTCAGGGTGAACCACTTGGTTGTCTACTTGTTTCCCTGACCTACGTGTGACAACGGCTTGCACATGCTCCAGCCCATGCACTGCATTTGATGAACTTCCCTCATGGAACTGCAACTTTGGATTTGGCACAAGCTGACTAGGAGCTTTCCCTTCTCTCTCTCCCTCAGGTGACTAGTAATTTGTCCCGATCTGGGTCTCCATCTTGGCAATAGCTTGAGTGTTCACCATGTAGCATTCTTCACGTCATTGATGGATTGGCCTGTAAGCTGGATGAAAGCCTTAAGAGTGTCTTTCAAAGAAGACTGTGAAGAAGAGGCAGGGGCTTGAGTAGGGGCTTAGTATGATGGTGCTGGCTGGGAGGGACGGCTTTGATGGTGAACCGACTGATGAAATCCCGGGGGTATTGAGTATGGGATTGGTGAGGAACTCCCCTTTGAGTCATAGGCTAGTTTTTTTCCAAGAAAAGTTAGGGTGGTTCCGCCACCCTAGATTGTGTGATTCGGAGAAAGGTCCATTGGCTTGCTTCCTATAGTCGTTGAAAGCGTTCACTTGCTCCATTGGTGACTCGACAAAAGCCATAAATGATGGGCAAGTCTGTGCTAAGTGCATGGGACTAGCACAGATGGAACAGCAGTCAACATGGAATGGATTGGCAGCATTCATGGATTTGCTAACAACTAGGGCTTCGACCTTTTTGGTGAGGGCATCTATCTTCATTTTTAATTCTATATCCTCCTTAACCTCATAGATGCCTCCCTTCTTCTGAATGCGAGCAGCTTTATCTCGACAGCTTGAAAAATCCCACTCTTGGGAATTGTCGGATAACTGATTTAAGGTCTTATACGCCTCCTCTCCTGTCAAACTCAGAAATGCGCCTCCGTTCATCGACTCGATCATGCTACGGTTGGATTGAGTTAATCCTTGAGAGAAAAATTGCACGAGTCTCCACTTCTCGTATCCATGTGGAGGCACTTAATCAACATATCTTGAAATCTCTCCCAACTCTCAGAAATTTTCTCATCTTCTTCTTGAGTAAATGAGCTTATCTCCTTCCTACACTCATTGACTTTGGACATGGGGAAGAATTTGTTGTAGAACTTGTTTAGCATGTTCTCCCAAGAAGTGATGGAACCAGGCATGTTTGAATCCAACCATGCATTGGCTCTATCATGGAGTGAGAAAGGAAAAAGCCTAAGATGTACGGACTCTTCAGAAAAATTTTAAAATTTGAAGGTGGCACAGATGTCTTTGAATTTCTTCACATGGCTATAAGGATTTTCGAGGTCCAAGCCATAGAATGCGGGTAGGAGTTGGATGACATGAGGCTTGAGGTCGAAGTGAGTGGCATTGGTTGGGGGTAACACTATACATGAAGGAGAATTTGTTGCAACGGTTGCAAACAAATCCCTAAGTGTCCTAGTATGATCAACATTTTCTCCCCGATTCCTCTCATTCTCATTCACATGAATGTTATCTCCCATCTCAACAGAATTTCTAAACCTTCTCTTAAGAGTTCTTTCAATTTCGGGATCTAAAGATGTCAAGTCTAGGTTCAATGATCTTCTACCAAGCATACACCAAGCATACACAAATGTTTAACCAAAAGACAAACAAAAAAAAAGAAAAGAATTTGCTAATGGGGAGCAAAGTTCTCCAAAGTACAATCTAGGCTAGATTCCAGGTAGGTGAGGGGGGTCACACTGGACACACTTAAATCCTAAGACCTTTCCTTGCCAGAATTCACCTTGTCATTTCCTTTAGATAGCTAAGTAGACCCACACTAGCAAGAATTTTTTTTTTTTAAAAAAAAAAATCAAAGAAAAATAACACAACTAAGATAAAAGTAAAGACTAACAAAAATGCATACAATTTACACAAAGATAGCAGCAAAAGTAAAAATAAGAATACTTACAAATTGGGACCAAAAAGAGTTTTTGGTAAAAATTTCGGCTATAGATCTTATCCAGGAGCTGCCTTCTGAGTTGAGGTCGATCGATCGAATATAAAATCGATCGATCGAAATTGTAGAAGATCGATCGAATCTTTGAAATTGTGCAGGAACAGAAACATGAATAAAAACAGAACAGAAACTCTTTTTTTTTTTTGTGTTAGAACAAAATAAAAGAAATTTAGGGAAATATGAAACACAAACTACACAGAATTTGAACTAAATTATAATGAACTAAAAGAAAATTAAACAAACAGCAAAATTCTATTAAACAGAAACAAATTATGAACAAAATGAACAAAATGGACTAAAAGAAGTACTGGAACAAGATACTTACCTTGTTCCGAGCTGCTGCTGTGCAGGAAGTTCGTTCGATTGAAGTCTATTTCGATCGATCGATTTTATGTTAGGCAGATGCTAACTCAATCGATCGAATTTATTTTCGATCGATCGATTCTTCAAGGCACCCAGTAAGTTGTAGAAGCTGCAGAACAGATCCGGGAGAAACAAAGAAAGAACTTTAGAATACAGAACAGAAGCTAAACAACAACAAAAATGAAACAAAAATCTATCTAACTAGTAGAAAAACAAAATCAATCAAACAAAAACCAATTTTTGAACCGATTTCCCCGACAACGGCGCCAAAAACTTGATGTGTGTTTTAATGAGTACTCGCAAGCGCACGAATCGTTTGCAATATAGTGTGTGCAAGTGCGAGGTCGAATCCACAGGGAAATGGTCAAATGTTGGTGTCTTGTTTAATCAACCTCATTTTAACCTAGTTACAAAAGTTTGAGGATTGATTCAAGAGTAAAAGACTAAATTAAAGAGGTGAAATGAAATATGCAAATTAAAAGGAACTAAGGCTAAGGAATCTACCAAACCAAATCCAACAACTCACACTCTTGGTTCCCACTTGAACACCCAAAGAAAATTAAGCTTAGGGTGTTATTCAAGTTTCTCAACCACATACTCTAGAACCATTAAATGAATCCAACTCAAAGATAAATCAAAAAGAGTACCCATTTGAAATCAAATCATCCAATGTATCCATTTAGTGAACAAATCACAATGGATATCATTATTCAAACCGATAAAACAATGTATCCATCGGTTGAAACACATTAAATGTCATATATCTATCAACAATCACATTCATTTCAAAAGATTAAGCATTTAAATGAATGAAACTTGAACAACAAATATGATATATCATCAAATGTGCAAGTAGTATAACAAGAGTGTGAGTGTCATCAATGGAAAGGTTTCATCCTCAACCTTAGTTGAGGTTACTAGCCTTCCATGACTAGAACACCACAAGAAAATAAGAACAAACATGGAAATAAAAGAAAGCTTTACAAAGAGAAAGTGTCTAAAAACAAAAGCTACTGAAATACACTATGAAATGAACGAAATTAAACCTGGCTACTGTTCTCTGAACTCTCCAACAAGGAGGGCTATGGCTTTTATAGAAGGAAATTAGGGCTAGAAACCCATGTAAAACGACTCTTCTAACCCCCTCTAGGGTTCCTCTCTTGCTAGAGACAACCAAGGTCACGAAACCAGCGTGTTTTGCTGCGAAAATCAAAGGGAGAACTGCTTTTTGTCATGGAGAAGCTCCTGATTGGGTGTTCTGGTGCGCTTCTGCAAAAGTAAGTTCTGGGAAATTTCGATCGATCAACTTTGGGCAAAATTCGATCGATTGACTTTAAGTTCGATCGATCGAGTTCTTCAAAACTTCCGAATTTTTCAAGCAATTCCTCATGAATTTTGTCATTCCTCACTTATTGACGTACAAAACATAAAAACACAAAAACTAACCAAATCATCAGAAAATAACAAGGCTAAAGGTCTAACTAATGTAAATCAAGGGGTCCAAATACACAATATTTGGCACTCATCACTAGACACCAAGAGAGAAGGAGGACAGTCTAGGGGTGTATATGTGGATCCAAATGTGGTAATTTGATATATCTACAGCCGCATCCACAAAATGCGGGTATCACTTTTAGATATCTGCACCTGTAATCGTATTATGGTTTTACTAACTGTATCCGCGCAGTTATTATTTGCTATTCGCATTTTAGATAATAGACATATTTTAGTCTTTTGGGCTTTATTTGGGTATTTATTAAGGCTTATTTTAAATGATTTTGAAAATAAATTACTTCGATTTTTAGGGTTTTGAGCTTGTTTTATATTTTTTAAAACCCTACTCTTTTTAAAATATATTGATTTCACATTACTTTTGCTTTTTTACCAAGTGTTGCACGAGAAAACAACACAGCCAACTAAACTAATCTAAACATAACCTATACTTAATCCAAAACGACGTCATTTTAGTATTAACACCAAACTGACTTCGTTTTGGTGAATTTATTAATTTAACATATATAAAATATGCAAATATATATTATACATAAAGGGTATGCCTTAGTGAATGGGGATGAAGTTTGAACTTGATCCTAATGGGTAGTTGCTTGTTTACATATTAAGTTGATGGGTTTAATTGTTTGCAAGTGCAAGTTGATCATAATGTTCTAAGAGCCCACGCAAATTAATGATTTAAGTATAAAGCCTAGGGGTGGAATATTCAAGATTGGTCATCGGAAAGGGGAGGGAATATATAAGCCTTTCATACGTACGGATCAAACCTAATTTTTACTCTCTCTCTCTCTCTCTCTCTCTCTATATATATATATATATATATATATATATATATAATGAGAGTCCATTTTTTAATTATTAGGGTTTCCGCGTTATATGCAAAATTTATGTGATTAATTATTTTCTGCCTTCATGTAATATGGTTGAGAAGGTCACAAAGCCGTGGATACATTTACAAGATATATAATTGGTGTGAAAATGAATCAACCCTGATATACAATTAAAACTTGTTTTCGGAAAAAAAAATTCATAGAGATAAGCCAATTTGGTTGGTACCTTCCACCTTCCACCAATACATTTTAGAATATTAATTAAAAATAAATAAATTCATAATTTTTTATTAGTTTAAACTTTTAGAATAATTAATAAATTAATATGATATTAATTAATAAAGTAACATGGGCTAGCTACAAATGCATAAAATTACCATCCCAATTTCCAAAAGTAAGGTATATATGGGCTCGAGAAAGCTTGGCCCAAATTATCCATTTCTTTTATTACGGGCTTAATTCATACCCAATGATCTGGTGAATTTATGGCCGCAGACTAAAGTGAAGTCTCTGGATAGGAAAATGCTTGGTGCACAACCTGTTGTGCAAGTAACAAAGCCCCTCTAGATATGATCAACTGTACGTATATATTGAAGTAAAAAAATCAAAGACTTTCAAATGGGGAAGAGTACTACTTAGTACTTAGTGAAGAATTTGCCATAGGTTTGAATCCTGCTTGGTAAGTCTTGAATTTTTTGATTCAAGACTCTTTAATTTGCATTTGTGTTATATATATAATGTTTTGTTGTAGTTTTGTGTTATATCTTATTTTCAGGTCTTAATTGAAAGCTAATTCAAAACACTTGAATTAGACCTGAAAATACCTCAAGGGTATTTTAGTCATTTTTAGAGTTCGAGATTGCTCCTGCAAATTGAAAAATTGGCTAAGGCAATTCGATCGATCGATTATTTGTACAGCCAATAATTCGATTGATCGATTCATCAATCGAACCAACTTTGATCAATCGAGATGCGATCGATCGATTCTCAGAGCACCACGAATTCGATCGATCGACATTATATTCGATCAATCGACTTCGGCGTCTTTTAGAAGGTCCAAAAATTGAAAGAGAACGATGTCTTGCGCAATGGTTCTATTTAACGTAATGCATGTTCACTTATTAGAGTTACCTTATAGGGTATGCTAGGAAACACCAGTCGCTTCACACATTTGGTAGTCTAAAATGTTTTTCAATTGTACTGTAACTTTTATGTGGAATAGATCTGTGTAAAACTAGATATCTTATCATTGTGGCCTAATTAGGGTTTTCATGTATTGTGTATGCTTATTAGGATGTTTTATAGAGTAGTAAGCTAGGGAGCATTAATCACCCCACACCTTTTGTAGTGTAAACGTTTTTCAATTATAGATTAATATTTACGTAGAGTTGTTTAATGGAAAATTATGTGCTTTATCATTACGTCTTAACGAAAGTGTTTTCATGTTGAGGTCGTCGTAATGGTTGACGCCCATTATGCGCTCATGTCATGCATGTTAGGAAGATCCGTATAGAATTTAAGCATTTCATTGATTTAGAATTTGATGCGATCATTACCCTAAGTTTCTTTTAAGTTTGTTTCATTTTCTAGTTTTAAATCACTTGATTCGTTGTAGCTTCAATTCTACAACCTTTATTTTTAAGTTAAGTTAAATACGTTCCCTTGAATATCCCGTTACGCAAAACAACCCCTCAATCTCTATGGTTTGATAACCCTGACTATAGTACAATTGATTTGTACTATTGCGAGTAGTAAACTTATAAATTTAAAATCCACGTAGTCTTAGACTACCAAATTCCACGATAACTACGCTAGACTACGCAAAACAATTCAAAATTCAAATCAGCATTCCTCCTTTGACTCTAATTATTTTTAATTCCTTCAACTTGATAGTTTTTCTTACAAAATAAAAAATAAAAATTAGCTCCTTTTTTTTTTTTTTTTTTTTACATGTCCACACAAGAAGTAGAGGGGGATTCGAACTAGTGACTTCCGTTTCATGAGGCGTAGTCCCCAGCCGATTAAAGCTACCCCTTGGGAACAAATTAGCTCTTAATTAATCTTTACTTATAAGGCCAACAAAAGATAAAATAAGAATAATTGATAAACTATAATTGACGGAGGCTAATCAATTTTCACACACAATATAGTGGCTCGTATGTGCGTACATGTTATATAATATATAGACAATTGATTAAAGATCTTTTGCGCGAAAGATAATAAAGCAAAAGAAAAAAGAAAAAAAGAGAGAAGGTAATAAGATAATATTTGGATGCATAGATCTGAGTAAATTTATAGATATATCTTTTTTACTAAATATTTGGATAATATTTAGATGGCCGGTACGTTTGAATATATTAGATCTATTTAGATGGTTTGAGTCTATAAAAGATCTATTTTTTGGTAAAACTTAAACCCATTTTCCTGTCATCGATCTTTACATATTTATAAAATGTTTAAGCAAGATGTTACTCGGGGTACAAGATGTCCCATCTTCTAATTAATTAATGTCATCTAACTAATGTAGACTATTTGTGCTTGAACATCCTGATCAGAGCCTTGTAACTAATGTAGACTATTTGCCGCCACCTGTAACATGCATGTATGATAAATGTGATTGTGCGACGGGTATTATACGGATTGAGATCTGGTGTAATATTTTTGCAACTTTTACTGTATAGAATTGCAATAAAATAGGGGCATGTGTGTGCATGAAGATATCTATTCGGACAGGTAGTACTTGCCACCACCTATAACATGCATGATATATAATGTCATTGTGTGACGGGTATTATACGGATTGAGATCCAGTGCAATATTCATACGACTTTTGCTGTATAAAATTGCAATAAAATAAGAGCATGTGAGTGTAGGGAGAAATCTATTTGGACAAGCGTTTAAATAGTCTGAATAAATAGAGTAATATTTATTGCACAACTTTTGTACAACTCTTACACAACTCTAATTTTTTTTTAAGATCAACCATTGAATATTTAGGGCATACATGTAGGAAAATAAATTCAATGATTAATCATAAAAAAAAATTAATTAGAATTATGTAAAAGTTGTGCAAAATCATTACTCGAATAAATAAAAGTCAATTTGCTTAACTACTTGTCCAAACACGTATCACCTCCCTACATTCACATATTTATGCAATAGGATAAGATTATTGTAGTAGATATTAATCCCTACATGTTTCACACCCGGCCACCACACATGCTGTGCAGCCTAGTCAATTGCCAACTTAAGCCAAATCCTATACTATTAACTATAATAGATTTATGTACTGTGTAGAATCTGCATTTTGCATGTTAATTTAACTTTTGTGCATACTTCCACGCCTAACTCTAATCCTATATATATATTTATTATAATTAAACTACAAAACTAAATCTATCGTTGTCTACACCTACTACTTGAATTATTCACATCCCACGGGTTGGATTCACGTAAGTCACCATTTCACTTGTTTTTTTCCGGCACTCTTAATTCTTGGGTGGGTGGGTGTACACGCAATTATTATCTGTAAATAAAAAATATAATAATATTAAGTTGGTTAATGCCGAACCATTTAAATTTGCGACTTTAAAATGTGAGATTTAAAAATAATGATTTTAAATATGCGATTTGAGAACGTTATTTTAAAATGTAGTTAAGTGTTCGGGAAAATTACAGTTCGGCCTTTAAAATCACAATTTAGCCTTTAAAATTGTGTGTTTTAAAAAAAAACATCACCATACCTGTGATTTGAAAACGCAAAAAATTTATTTTCAAATCATAATTTTTTAAGAATGCACTCATAAAAAATTCAATTTTTATAATTTGGTTTAAAATTTCACGTTTAGTTTTCAAAAATTAAAATCCTAAACGCACCATAGATATCTTCGAACATAAAATATGAAATCTGGTTTATATTATAAGAAAATGTGACAAGCTTGCCGGCCTCCTCGTCACCATCCAATATATTCCTCCAAAATTTCTTCTTGGCAATATGCATGCACGAGATAGTCTCCGTACGTTGTTGTTTTCTTACCAAATGATTGAGATTAATTGAGATTGGTCGTACTAATTTTATTGAGGGAATTAAAAGTGCATCGATCCTAGCCGATTATGATGGAGCTAGCTACCTATTTGAGCAGGTATTCAAGCTTCAATGAAAGAGAAATGAGCAATAAATAAAGAATGAAAGAGAGATATAGATTGAGGAACTAACTCTCTTGTTCTTTTCCTCACTTTTCTTCCTTTCAGTTGCTTTGTTTACATCAACCCATTTCTTCTTTATTTTGTTTGTTTTTTAACACTCCAGTCCACGTTAAAAAGTTGATTAGCTCATATTTGTTTTGTTTGGTTTTTATTACTCCAATCCCACGTTAAAAATATGATTAGGTCATATAGAAGGGTAAGTGTGGATTATAAAGGTATCGATGAGTTCTAAGCCGCATTAGTTCTTTACTAAGGGTGTGTTTATGACTGCGATTTCGTAAATAAAAAGTGCAATTTTAAACAAAATCGTAGAAAATGAATCGTTTGAGAATTATGTTTTAAAAAAATTGCAATTTGAACACTCAAAAATCTGTTTTTTCAAAAAGCAAGTAAGGAAGTGTTTTTTGGAAAATGCAAAATTTTAAAGGTTAACTTGAGATTTTAAATGCCAAACTTCAATTTTTAGCTGCGTTTTTTTAAAAAAAAAATCACTTTTTTTTTAAATCGTACATTTTAACCCAAGTGGACCTTAAATGAGACTGAACTTTATAAGTAATTGTAGAGATGCCCCAAATTGACTAGTCTTTTTAAAGTGATTATGCATATGTAGCTTGCGTTTTCTCTGGATTGTTACAAATGTTATCAAAACAACCTAGTAATATCATGTTGTACTAGACCACTGCATGATGGTCCAAACGAGGACGTTAGAGATTTAAAAAGGGAGGCAATTGTAACATCCTATACCCATGTTAAAAAGATGAGTAAAGAACTGAAAAATAGACAAAACCTTGTGGGGGAATTTTGTTTGCGAGTGCAAGTTGATAATTAATATTCTAATAGTCTATGCAAATTAATGATTTTAAACTAGGGGTGAAACCAAGATTTATTATTATCTGAGAGATTAAGCCTAATTTTGATATGAATCGAGCTTAATTTTTAAAATATACTTATATATTAAGAAAAATTTTAAAACTGATACTATAAAAATTCAAGTGATTAGCCCCGTGGCTACCGTAATCGTTATTTTTAAAATTTATGTAATTATTTTCGGCCTTCATGTAATCTGGTTGAGAATGTCACTAGGCCGTGGATACATTTACAAGATTTGATGTGGAAATGAATCAACCCCGATAATAAAATAAAAATAAAAGAAGTCATAGAGATAAGCCAACACCTTTTCATCGGAAAAACAGAAAGGAAAATAAAGATTGGTATATTTGACCAATACCTTTTTAAACATTAATTAAATATATATATTGTTAGGGAAATATTTATCCCCACTTTGGAGTGGGGCCAGGTTTGCCCCTGAGTGGGATTTCGGACCCCGGAATGGGTTAGTCCCCGGAAGTGAGCCTTGGTCGCAGGAAGCCTTCAATAATTATGGGACCAGTCAAATCAAGTCAGAGAAGATATCAGACGTCCCCATTGGACAGTGCGCGTGACAAGGGCAAAATGGACATATAACATGCAGGGATATAAAAGGGAGTAAAGAAAAATCATTAGAGGTAGGATCTACTAATCTCTCTCTCCTCTTCTCCCTCTTCTTAAAATACTGGACTGACTTGATCGTCGGAGGAGGCTCCGCCGGCCACCCCCCGACGGATCTTTATTGTTTTGCAGGTCATGGTTCGGATGAAGGGACGTCTCTGATGATGCCACATCACCGGCTCAAAAATATCACCAACATATATATATATTATTAATTTAAGCTTTAAAAATAATTGATAATTTAACATTACTTCCGGGGCATCAGAAAGTCAGGCATGAGCTTGAGAGGCTAATCACGTGAAACAGAAGTAAGCTCAAAGCCCAGGCTTTACAAACACAAATGGGCTAAGCCGATTTGTACTACAATATCTTTTCCATGCATCCAGATATGTACACAGTAATTCTTTTTGGTCATTAAGGGGAAAGAGTAATATTTAGAATTTACCACCACTTAAAATAATACTATTTTTCATCATTTTATCTATGCGATAAGGTGGTTTTCGTCTTAAATTATCAATTATTTAACAGAAATATGAATACAAGGAAACAAACAAAACAAATAATCCTTTCAATTTACAGGGGCCATAGAACGAGACATGTCAAAAATAATTTATTGCTTGGAAGAATTGTATGAATATGACCTTTAACAAATTTTTAATTACTTGAATAATTAGCAGAATAGCAATTGGCCGACAGTACGTACTGACTTCCGGCCTCAATTCCACGATAACTACGCCTGTCCAATACTGTGCGCGCTGACTACGGCCTAGTGTTCTTCGGTATACTATAAGCTATTCCTCCTTTGACTCTAGTTTTTTTAATTCCTTCAACTTGCTAGTTTTTCTTACAAAAAAAAAAAAATTAATTAATTCTTAATCTTTACTCATAAGCCAAACAAAAGATAAAAACATATAAATAAAGATATAAATATGAGTGCATGGGAGGATTCTACCTGTTCGGATTGGTGCAGCTGAAGTCCAAGTTACCTGGATACCTATCCGAACAGGTAGTACCCTCCTTTATACTTGCATAACCCTGTAATGAAAAATGATTAGTGGGAGACAAATAACGGTCACCCATCACTCTTTTTTTTTTTTTTTTTTTTAATAAAAAAAAAAATTAAAATTTGTCTTTTGTTGAAGAAACGAAAAACTGTTATCCAGGTACCAGCCATCCCCTGTAATAGGGCAAATATATTGTATTGGATTTTAATCGGTATTACCAGCTTGTTTACGTATGCCCAAGTAGACGTAGTGGACTGTGGTACATGGTTTCACACCAACGCATACTCCCTAGCCGCATGACCGGCTCATTGGCTTGGCCAATTAAGCGGTTGCCCATAAGCAATAGTATAATTAATTAGGTTTTTTTTAATAAAAAAGAATCTTATAAGGCCTCGTAAAAACAAATTACAAAAAAATAATAATAAATAAATTAAATCCCAAGATATTCAGACTTCAAAGGAAAAGAATGAAAACTTGCATTAATGGCACCCTAAAGCAGTAATTAATTTTGCCTAAAGGTCAAACTAACATACTGACAAAGTTCACGGCCAAAAAAAAAAAAACAAATACTACCTAAGTTCGTTTACTAATTAACTTATGCATTTTATAGCTAATCAAATATTTAGACGAAGTGAGGGTAGCCGGATTGTGAGTTTATATATATATATATATTGCTGCAGGACTAGCCAAAATAACCTTTTGACTAGCCTAATGTGACTGCTTTTAGACCTTAAAATTTAGCGGAAAAAAAAAAATCATATATAGTCCATAAGTTTTCATCTGATTTGTATTTAATCATTGAGTTTTTAATTTTAAAAATAAGGTCTTCAAGTTTTGCATAGGTTTTAAATATGTTCTTATGTTGTTTTATCGTCAAAGTTAACGGTTTGTCATGGCCAGGTGTGTATCATTTAATATATTAGCGTTCATGTCAGCACCCACTATCAATGCCACGTGGACAAGTGACAAATCATCCAAAAAAAAATCATATTAATTTTTAAGTATGTCCAGTATATCAGTACTGTGTCCGGCCGCCTTCTGTCCTGGTGTTTGGCAACTGTGATCTTCTCCGACTATCAATCTTCATGGGTGGTCGTCTTCAATTCGTTCTGTAGCTGCTCGTTTCGACCTAAGGGATTAGTAGAGTCATACTTCGTCTACCATACGCCATAAGTCTGAAAAATCTTAACGCCTCCAGAATAAATTGTGTCAGCTAACTTAGCCATCTTCCATATATCAATTTTTGTATGCGTTATTGGTTAAATTTTAGTTAATGTGCTGATATAGAAGTAGATGAATAACCAAAATCTTAGAAGTTCTTTGAAACCATGGGACGTATCACGTATGGGAGTGCTTTGGGAAAACAACTTAGTCTATAGGGTTGCCTATTATCTTCTGAGTATGCCTCCTTCAAATGAACTTTTACCAGAATTATAATTTGTATATATATTAGTGAATGTGATTTAGGTATTGAATCTCGAAATTTATTCTAGAGCTGTTTGGATGGGCGGAGAAGACGAAGGAGGCAGGAGGAGCAGATATGTCATGGCTGAACCTAGAAAGGGGAAAGCTTGGAGTTTTGGGGAAGAAATGAATGGCAGAAAACTGAAGAGTAATCTGGAAGGATTAGATAAGGCAAGTTCAATCGTGTGCCACGCGGCAAAAGGAGCTGGGTAGGAAAATAAGTGTGATGCAGCTGGCTTCCACCTGGGAGATCAAACGGTGTGTTTGGAGTAAAAGGCTAGATGTGGGTTTTATGCATTCTAGGTGTCGTTTAAAGGCTTAGTTTATGCGTTTTACTCCTTTCTTTTGTAAGGCTAGTATATAAGGCCCCTCTATCACATTAGAAAGGTATCTTGAGAATTAATCAATTGTTCTTTGGAGGGATAGCAACCTCGAAATTGCTCTATCACTGTATTTCCGTTTATCTTTTTCCAATTCCATTACTGACATGTTGAACCCACTTCTTCTCTCTAATCCACCCTAAAACACCTACAGGATTATACCTGTTACAATTGGTATCAGGAGTCATAGATCCATAGCCTATGAGAACTTGATCTGCTGCCATGGCGAATGATGCACTAACCGTTAAGGAGGTCCAGGATGAGCTGCACCAAATTCGTGGCACGATGGTCACCTCAGGAGACTTGCAAGTTCTTTTGCAAACGCTATAGTCTCAGCTGCAGAACTAGATGCAGACCCAAAACCAGGCGACCCAGAATCAGATCCAACATCTGCAGGAGATGTTGACTACACAAAATGGGCAAGGAAGTGGTTCTAAGGACCCCCAGATTCACTTTGGAACCTATACCCCACGTTTTGGCGGTGGTGAAACTTCCTATCAGGACGGTAACAGCTCCGGCAAGGGAGCTTTCAAAGCCAAAACTATACGTTTGGATTTTCCCCGGTTAGACGAAAAGGACCCAGAAACTTGGACATGTCGTGCTGAGTAGTTTTTCGATATTTATGTTACCCCAGCTGAGCATCGTTTATCATTTGCGACCTTCCATATGGACGGCAAGGCCTTGGTCTGGTTTAGAGAGTTGCGTGCTAACAATTCTGTCACTACCTGGGCAGAATTTGTCCGTTCGATGCAGACCCGATTCGATAAGGGTTCCTACGACGACCCTATGGAGACCCTATCCAAACTAAAGCAGGTTGGCTGGCTTGACGACTACAAGAACCAATTCGACACATTGGCTCTTAAGGTTCATGCTATGCCCAAGGCTCACAAGTTAAGTTGTTTTTTGGGAGGCCTTCGTGATGAAATCCGAGTTTCGGTTCAAATGTTCAATCCCGGGAGTCTTGTCTCTGCTTACTCTTTGGTGAGAACGGAAGTGGAATGTGTTTTCAACTCTAGGAAGAGTTCACGATTCACCTGGAATTCTACTCAATTCAAGCACTCCAACTCTGGGTGGAGTGCATCTCTACCTGGACATCCTAAGGGTAATCTGCTCCGTAGTCCTACACGGGGCACCCTTCCGGGGCCCCTCGGCAGCCTATTCCGCCTTAGACGAGACCTGGTCCAGCTGGGAAAGGTGACTACAATCCGGGCCAAGCCATCGTTCCGATTCAAAAGATCACGTAGGCGCAGATGGAGGAATGGCGAAGGAAGGGCCTATGTTATTCTTGCGATTCACGATGGACCCAGGGCCATGTGTGCATTATTCTCAAATTGTTTCTCATTACGACAGTTGAGGATAGCGGGGACGATCAATTGCAGGAAACACCGCCTGTTGAGGAGGATCCGGGAGAGTTTTTCTTGGAAGAATTCCTGGAGATATCTTTGAACACTATCACAGGTACTCCCAGCCCTAAAACTATGCGCATCGTGGGTTTTTAAAAGTTCCACCACATTGTCATTTTAATTGACTCCGGCAATACGCATAATTTTGTGGATACAAAATTATCTGCCACTCTTGGACTGCAACCTATGGGTCATGATGAGATTAGGGTTCAAGTCGCTAATGGGCAGGAGATTGTTAGCCCAGGTTGTAGTCAGGAGGTTGAAGTAAAAATGTTGGGGTATGCATTTAGGACTGATTTGTTTATACTGCCATTGGCGGGTTGTGATGCTGTCTTGGGTATCCACTGGCTCCGAACCTTGGGGCCTATTTTATGGGATTTGTTGAGCTGAAGATGGAGTTCCAGCATACTGGGGAAGCTTGTATTCTACAGGGACTGAAAAGGGGTCCGAGTGTGAGTTTGGGAGGGGACGACTCCTTTAAACTTCCTAAGCAGGAAAGGAATGGGGTTTTACTTTCAGTTGCAAGGCAATTTTGGCTTTTGCTCTGCTCTCCAGGACTTGCCAGCTGTGCCTCAACCAGTGGCCGAGACTCTAAAGGCCTATGGCGATATTTTTCAGGAACCAACGAGTTTACCTCCCAGCAGGATCCATGATCACTCTTTTACCCTACATGAAGGGGTCCAACCTATCTCGGTTCAACCTTATCGCTACCCCTTCTATCAAAAGGAGGAGATTGAGAAGATAATTCAGGAGCTTCTACATGCAATTTGACACAGTAACAACCCTTTTTCCTTATCGGTATTGCTGGTTCGCAAGGCGGATGGCACATGGAGGATGTGCATGGACTACAGGGCTCTCAATCAGGTAACCATCAAGGACAAGTTCCCTATACCGGTTGTAGATGAACTCCTAGATGAACTTTGGGGGGCTCAGATTTTTTCTAAGTTGGATCTACAGTCCGGATACCACCAGATTCCAGTTAAGGAGGCTGACATTCCTAATACAGCATTTAGGACTCATGAGTGGCATTACAAGTTCTTGGTTATGCCCTTTGGGCTCACCAATGCTCCCTCAACATTCCAAAGCTTCATGAACAATATTTTTCAACCCTACTTAAGAAAATTCATTTTGGTTTTCTTCGACGACATCCTAATTTACAGTAGGGACATGCAGTCACACATTACCCATTTGACCATTGCACTAGATATCCTACGACAAAATTAGTTGTTTGCCAAATTATCTAAGTGTAGGTTTGGCTGTTTGGAAGTGGAGTATTTGGGTCATATCGTTTCTACACGAGGGGTTTGTGCTGACCCGGGAAAAATTCAGGTCATGGTGGATTGGCCTTTCCCTAAGTCTTTTAAGGCCTTACGAGGGTTTTTGGGGCTAACAGGCTACTACAGGGAGTTTATCAAGAACTATGGGACCATTGCTGCCCCATTGACACACATGCTAAAAAAGAACTCTTTAGGCTGGACTCCCGAGGTACAAGCAGCTTTTGAAGCCCTAAAATTTGCTGTGACTCAATCCCCAGTCCTTGCTCTTCCCAATTTCTCTAAACCCTTCACCATCGAATGTGATGCAAGTGGCCTTGGCATTGGGACTGTCCTTATGCAGGAGCACAGACCGATTGCATTTCTCAGTCAAGCTCTTAAAGGCAAGGCACTCTATATGTCTACATATGAAAAAGAATTATTTACCTTGGTCATGGCTATACAAAAAATGGAGGCCCTACCTCTTAAGGTAGTCTTTTATAGTCCGTACAGACGAGCAAAGCCTCAAATTTTTGCTGGAACAAAAGGTTGGCACCCCTTTCCAGCAAAAATGGCTAACCAAACTCATTGGTTATGACTTTGCGGTGGAATATAAGAAATGGGTAGAGAACAGAGTAGCCGATGCACTCTCTCGGAAGGAATGAGAGAAAGAAGAGATCACACTGTACCTATTGTCTATCCCCACTGCCATTTGGGTGGAGGACTTAAAACAGCAATACCAGCAAGATGAAGAGCTCAAAGAACTATTGAGTAAATGGTACAAGAATGAATTAGATAACCAGAGGTACTCTCTGCGGGATAATCTCCTCTTGTATAAACACAAGATACTCCTAGGGCAGTCACCCCAGCTAAAGGCCCAAGTCCTCCTATTTGTGTACAGTGATCCTATGGCAGGACATTCGGGGTATGAAAAAACCTTACATAGGGCCAAACGGGACTTCAACTGAAAGGGCATGAGGGCAGACATCAAAAGGTTTATTCGGGAATGTGCTGTGTGCCGACAAAACTAGCACGAAAACACCTCCCTAGCAAGGCTGCTACAGCCCCTACCTATCCCTACTAGAATTTGGACTGATATCTCGATGGATTTTGTGGAAGGGCTCCCTCCTTGTAAGGGTCACTTAGTCATCTTTGTGGTTGTTGATAGACTGTCTAAGTACAGTCACTTTGTCTCCCTCTCTCACCCCTATTCAATATCCAGTATGGCTCAACTCTTCATCTCCAACATCTTTAAGCTCCATCATCTCGGATCGGGACCCAACTTTCACTAGCCTGTTTTGGAGTGACCTATTTCTGCTACAAGGCACTATACTAAAGCTAAGCACTAGCTACCACCCTCAGACAGATGGGCAGACGGAGATAGTCAACAAATGCCTTGAAAACTATCTCAGGTGCTTTGCCCATGATAGACCTAAGCATTGGATAGCATGGCTCCCATGGGCCAAGTATTGGTATAACTATCTCAGACAGATGGGCAAACGGAGATAGTCAACAAATGCCTTGAAAACTATCTCAGGTGCTTTGCCTATGATAGACCTAAGCATTGGACATCATGGCTCCCATGGGCCGAGTATTGGTATAACTATCTCAGACAGATGGGCAGACGGAGATAGTCAACAAATGCCTTGAAAACTATTTCAGGTGCTTTGCCCATGATAACCCTAAGCAATGGACAACATGGCTCCCATGGGTCGAGTATTGGTATAACACGACCTAGCTCAACCCACATGACCCCCTTCGAGGTCGTATACGGGGTACCCCCACCCCGGTTGCTAAACTACATACCCGGGACAACCAGAGTTGAGGCCATGGAGGAGGTGCTAGGCAACCGCGAGCACATCCTCAGCTTTCTTCAATACAACATGAAGAAGGCTCAAAACAGAATGAAAAAAATATGCAGACTTAAGAAGATCCGAAAGGAAATTCAAGATTGGGCATCAAGTTTACTTGCGGCTCCAGCCCTATCGCCAATCCTCAGTGGCCTACCGGCGGTCCCTAACGCTTGTTGCCTGTTTCTGCGGGCCATTTACCATCCTCTACAAGGTTGGTGAAGTCTCCTACGAGCTGGATCTTTCACCCGATGCCTAAATCCATCATGTCTTCCATGTATCCCAGCTAAAGCTCAAGCTAGGCTTTACTTCTTCTGCTCTGCCTAAGCTTCCTCTAGTCAATGTAGCAGGTCTCCTCAAGCCCGAACCGGCGGAAGTCCTTGACCACCGTGCGCAACCAAAGGACAACCGACCCTACATCGAGCTTCTGGTTCGCTGGGAAAGCCAGAACGCTAACGATGCCATTTGGGATGAGTTCTATGCTTTGAAGAACGCCTACCCACACCTTGTGGGTAAGGTGTTTTGAAAGAAGGGGGTATTGTCATGGCTGAACCTAGAAAGGGGAAAGCTTGGAGTTTGGGGGAAGAAATGAGTGGCAGGAAACTTAAGAAATTGAAGAGTAATTTGGAAGGATTAGATAAGGCGAGTTCGGTCGTGTGCCACGCGGAAGAAGGAGTTGGGTAGGAAAATAAGTGTGATGCAGCTGGCTTTCACCTGGGTGATCAAACGGTGCGTTTGGAGTAAAAGGCTAGATGTGCATTTTATGCATTCTAGGTGTCGTTTAAGGCTGTGTCGTTTAAAGGCTTAGTTTATGCGTTTTAGTCCTTTCTTTTGTAAGGCCAGTATATAAGGCCCCTTTATCACATTAGGAAGGTATCTTGATAATTAATCAATTGTTCTTTGGAGGGATAGCAACCTCGAAATTGCTCTATCACTGAATTTCCGATTATCTTCCAATTCCATTACTGCCACGTTGAACCCACTTCTTCTCTCTAATCCACCCTAAAACACCTAACAGGATTATACCTGTTACAAGATATCAAACAATCGCTTCAATCGGAATCAGGCATTGCAGAACAAATCGAAGACAATCATCCATTAAGACCCAGAGACAAAGAAGGAACCCAATAGCTTGCCAGACACCATGAGAGAAGGTAGATAGTCTAGGGGTGTACATGTGGATGCAGATGCGGTAATTTGAGATATTCGCAATCGCATATGCAAAATGCGGGTATCACTTTAGACATCCGCATCCGCATTATGTTTTTACTAATAGCATACGCGTGGTTATTATATAATATCTGCATAATAGGTAATAGGCCTATTTTAGTCTTTTAAGCCTTATTTTGGTCTCTATTCAAGCCTATTTTAAATGATTTTGAAAATAATTTAGTTCAATTTTTAGGGTTTTGGGCTTGTTTTAATATTTTTTTTTAAACATATAAAGCGTATATTTTTTTAGGCTTGCAAAAGTGTTACACAGGAAAGCGACATAGCCAACCAAACCAATCTAAACATAATTAACCTATACTTAATGTAAAACGACGTTATTTTAGTATTAACACCAAATGCCAGCGTTTTGGTGAATTTATTTAATATAACATATTTCAAGCATACAAAATACATATTATATATAAAGCGTATGTGGATGCGGTTACATACCCTAAAACCATTATCTGTATTCGCATTTGCAGATAGATTTTTGCTAATCGCATCCGCATGTGCGGATAACAGATGCAGACAGTTAATATTCGCTCGTATGTACACTCCTAACGGACACAATACTGGGATATTGTACAAACTTAAAAGCATGGGTCTTTCTCTCTCTTTTAATGAATGAGTTGGCACTTGCCGACATGGCATTCACATTAGTGTCGACATGGACACTGTTGTGTCAATTGAGATACAAGTAGTAGATGGCAAACAGTTAATTCTGACGGTAAAGTGGTAGATAGACTTATTTAAAACATGTGTAAAACCTAAGGGTCATATACTTGAAATTAAAAACTCAAGAACTAAACTAAAATCAGATGAAAGCAGCGGCTGCAGAATTAAACATGATTTTTTTTCAAAAATTTATTGAGCTGACCCAGCCCAGTCAATTGCAAAACTAAGTGAAATCTTATACTATTAAAAACAATAGATTTATGTGGTGTGTAGAATCTGCATTTTGCATGTTAATTTAACTTTTGTGCATACTTCCACGCCTAAATCTAATCCTATATTATTATAAACTACAAAACTACTACATATATCGTTGTCTACACCTACCACTTAAATTAACCACATCCCACGGGTTGGAATTGCGGAAGTCACCATTTCAAATTTGTACTAATTACCTTTTTTTCATCTCACCGACGTGTACTAGCTAGCTAGTTACAATTTATCTTTCTAATTACTTTTGAAAATTTGTACTAACCCTCTATATATTTTGAATAATTTGAAATCTATAGCTATTCTAGTATTTTTTTCGTCTAAACCAACGTACAGCTAGCAGATTTACAAGGTTAATTCACACGTAACATATATGCATGGTGATCTAATAAACCAATAATACAAAGACACATCATTATCTAATTTGCACTATTGAAATTTCATTCTCCTTTTCGATATTATAATTATTTTTCTAAAAGAAACCAAACTAATTATTTCTGAAAGCAAGGGCAAATTTAGGAATTTATCCAGGGAACCCAGTATATAACCTTAAAATAAAATCTGAAAAAATTGACGACGTCTTCAAATTCTTAAACAAAATCATGTTTTTTTTTTTTTTTTATAGGAATATCAATGCCCAAAATTTATCCATATTCACTTTGTGATATTGCCTGGCCTGCTAAAGAGATAATATAATATCAATTATATATAAGTAAAAAAAGATGTACCAAAAGGCCAAATTCAATTACCAAGTTCATACCAAAAAAAAAAAAAAGTTCATAAAAGAAAGGAAGGATAAAAAAAAATAAAACAATTCCTTTCAATTAAGATTAAAAAAGAAGAAGAAGATGGTTGTTAGGGGTAGTATAACCTTTATTAAAACTTCTTTACAAATTAAAATGACAATTTACATGACAATTACTACATCAGTCATTAAACAATAAAATTTAATTGTAGTTGACATGAATGCCACGTGGACTGCAACGTCAGTTTGTAAGAAAATTAATATAGTAAAAATTGTAATATACCAAAAGCATTTTTCAAAAATAAAAAATAAAAAATCATAAATTCGCAACTAGTAAAGCTAGGGGCAATTTTGTGTTTGTCCCAATTTTTTGTTATTATACCTCTTTAGTTAAAGAACGTACTTTGTAGAATGCATGTAGACTTGTAGTAGTATAGATTTTATTATAAAAAATACTGACTAATATATATATATATATATAGTTGTCATGTTAAGGGTTCACTTGATAATATATATTCCTCATCACAGATGAACTGGCATGCATGGCATAATTGGCTCTAGGCTGAAAGTGAGATCGCGGGGAATTAACGACCATTAAAAAATCCAACTACAATTTGATTAAAAAATAAAACAATTTCATGAAAATAGTTAACAAATTGATTAAAAAATTAATTTTAAAAAAATGATCTCCTATATTCAGTGATGCCCCCCGGGGGGGGGGGGGGGGTTCATTTTCTCCCACTCAGCCAATAAAGACAAAAAAGTGGAAGAAAAACGAAGGAGGAGACGAAAATCTTCCATTCTCCACGAACGCTCAAGGGGAGACCGGAGAGCTCTCACAAGTTTTGTTTTGTTTTTTTTTTTTTTTTTTTTTTGTCAATGCGGTGAAGGGGGAAAGTGGAAAACGTTGATATTATTTGAATATATGTAAATTAGGTCTCATATCTGTTTAAAGTATATTAGGAGATTAAGAATCCAAACTACATTTTACTCTGATCTTATTTCTTTGAGTAATGTTTACAATATAACAATTAAGCTCAATAGGAGAATTAGGATTACGTGATATATAGACTCTAACTGTAACTGAGTCATGCACAATCTTCAATTGTAACTAGATGATAGTCTTTAATTGTAGTTAGGTCACAATCTTCAATTATGATAGTTTTCAAACCATAGCTTTGATTCTTAAATTCCTGATATAGTTTAACAATATCCCAAGTTAAAGCACCTATTATATATTCTGCCGCTATATGACCCTAGCTGAAGGCATGATCACAATCGGTCTGACATGAAGAGTTTGATTCCTTGACATGTATATTATTTAATTCTTGAACCTATGCCATCATCTTTTATCCCATAAATGTGGACATAAGAAATGTCTTCTTTATTTTATTATTATTATTATTCGAAGAAATGTCACTTAAGTTAGAATTATTGCCCCTTACTATTGATCCCCTCAAATAAAGAACCTCTGTTTACTTCTTAAACAAGTATTATCTAGAGTCTTTTCAAAAAAAAATAAAAATAAAGTATTATCTCGAGTTAGATCTTAGACTCAACTTTCTTACAGGCTGAAATCTAGAAATAAATATATGATCAACAACAACAACGACAAGGGTTGCTTGCATTATTCTAGTTATATTCAATTTATTATTGCTTCTACAAATCAGCAATCAATTGTGAATCCCACGATTCTTGTAAGTTGCAAATAAGAATTATATATTTATGTAGCCTGGCATTCAAGTTAAGACAGCTACAAGATTTTCAACTCCAAAAAATAAATAAAATTACCACGCTAAGTCAATCTGATTATGACACATGTTATCAAGTTAATCAAAATGACACAACCATGAGCAGCAGATTTGGTCAGTTTGATTAACTTTGTAAAATTGAAATTCAACATCCTTGAATCAAGTTTCAAACTATATGTGATACACGCACAAGTAGGTGCCGTGTCCGGAATCAGGGGGACGTTTATTGATGTGGTTTACGAGGGGATTTAGTATAGCGTTGTTTAACCGTTTTCGGGTGGGTCGGTCGATAGACACGTGGCCAACAAGCATAAACAAAAAAAAAAAAAAAAAACTACTCAGGATTCCACTTTTTATTTTTTATTTTTTTTCTCTCTAATACGGATAATGAAATTAGAAGTAGATCGAGTTATTGTGAAATGAGCCTTTTGGTGCAATGAGTCTTATTTGTATAGACAAAATTTAGTTGATCGTATAAATTAAAACTACAAATCTTTAATTCACTGTCTTTGGCAAAGCATTATTTGTTACCAGTGACAATTAAGAGTGCTACTGGTTCAGAACAAAAGTCCTGGTGGAGTGGAGGAGCTCCTGTCTGCGTATATATTATGGTCTCTTGCACTAATACAATATATACCTATTCAATGATGGGGTACGTTTGTCTACTTAAGGTGCTTTCCACCTCAGTGGATCTTATTGGTTTTGTTGCATCTTCTCCCGCCCGTTTTCATTTGCAGTACTTCGAAATATATCAGAAAATAAATTCATGTATATGAATTGAATTTTTTTTTATTTAGGCCTCAAGTTGTTAAACAGAAAATTACCAAACTAATTGTTGAATAACACAAAGATTTGACAATAAAGTGAAAACTATTTAAATAACTTTCAAAAATAAAATCATTGTGAAGCCAGGCAACTCAAAAGATTCTATTAAAATATTCATGTTACAGTTTAATTGATATTACATAAAAAAAAATAAAAAATAAAAATTATTTCACAAGACTCAATTTGTAACTCCAACAAATGACACTTCGATACCTTCTTCTACAAGAATCACCTTTTTCAAACAAACCTATCCACTACAATCTAAAAGTCTGCAGCTGTAGACTTTTTTGTGATTTGAATGTTAATGATCAATGAAACAAAGTAAGTTTTGATCTGATTTGGCTTAATTAGGAATAATGTATACCGCAATACCTATCAATTCCAACGTGACAAAGTGGGCTACATCTTGATTCTATTCTGATCCGCATTTTTATTTATCTCCACGCTTCTCCTTCATTTTCTATCTCTAGTGGGAAAGATCGACCTTCTAATATATAAGAAAAAAAAAAAAAAAAAAAAAAAAAAAACCAACCAACTTGACGTACACCATGCAACTTGTATTTTTTTTGCTTCAATCTATTAATCAAAGTGTAGATTAATATACAAATAACGATGCTCATAAGTCATTTCAAATCATTGATTTTCATACAGAGAATAGATTAAGCTAGGATACCAACTTTATGAACATTGAGAAAGCCACGCGGATCACAGACTCACAAATTAAGTGGCGAACACTTGACCTGCGATCACGTGTTCCGATCGGATGTCAAAGTCTTCGACCCAATTAACTTCAGTCTCCATCAATCATTTTTTAAAATACAAATAAAACTCTCATGCTCCAATTAAAGGCAATTCAAATTTTTATTTTTAAAACAAATACATTAACAAATAAATGCAAACACAAAATACTGCTAAAACTATAAAAATAATTTTTTATTTTTATTTTAATTAAATGATTAAATTATTTCATTTCTATAAGCTTAATCTTCCAGAATGAATAGTGATTTAACTTGTAATAGAGACTAAAAAATTCGTACAGTACCATCGATCATGTGCTTGTGTGTGTATGTGTGTTTTTTTTTTGGAAAAATACACATATCCCCCTAAAATTATCGCTCAATTATCAATGTCCTCCCAAACTACTAATAGTGTCAATATCCTCCTCAAATTAAACTACCAAAACATGTCAATGTCTCTCCCTATGACCAACAAAAAAAAAAAAAAAATGATCCTAAATTTTTTTCAATAAGACGAAAGTCCTTATAAATTCGAAAACTAAAAAAACTAAAAAAATTAACTTTTTAAAAACAAATTAAAAATAAAGAAAAAAAAATTAAGGGAAAACAAAAAAACAAAAAAAAGAAAATTAAAAAACAGAAAAGAACAAAAAAATTAAAAGAAAAAAAGAAGAACCTGTTTTTAGTTTTTTTTTGTATAATTTTTTGTTATTTTAGATTTTTTTTTTAACAATTTTTCAAAATTTTAATAATTTTATGAAGGATTTGTCATTATGGAGGACATTGACATTTTTCGGTTGTTTAGGGGGAGATTAACACAATTGATAGCTTTTTTTTTTTTTTTTTTGAGATATTGACAATGAAATAATAATTTTTTCTTTTTTCTTCTTCTGTACAATTATAATAACTGAAAGCAATGTCCCATGAAAGACATTAAAAATGGAGCCCTTAAATAAAGTAAGATTAGAGAAAAAGGAAAAGACGTGTTATAATCCAAGAGAAGATATATAGTACAAACTAATTTATTAAAGGCAGACACTTTTATTCCAAGAAGCAACATTATTGTTCACTTTCTTTTCCCTTAAAAATATACCATGATATGGCAGACTAGCTGTGGCTGTGATGGATCTAATATTTGTTGCAAAAGTCTACACGATCACGACACGAAACTTTGGAAGTCATGCATGCATACAAAGGCAGAGAGCTATAGCTAGTCAGCAACAAAGCCACCGTTAGGCGGCCCACGTTGTCCATGCACTACTACTGATTCATATTACTACTAGGACGCAACAAATTAGAGCCACTGTATAGTGTCTTGTCCAGGCATCAACCTCAAAAAAAGTCGAACATGGTCGCATATTATTGTCTTGGTTTTTAGCCTAACTTTAACTCATTTCACACATGGCTGATGGCCGGCCTCGATCAGCTCTCTGATATTGAAACTGGAGGCTCGAGTACTACTTGTTCACACAGAGAGAGAATATCTGTTTGACTTTGCCTATATCTTGGTAATGGGTTGGCATATGTAAATACATATACAAATAGTATGCCCATAGTTTTAAACCAAATGCTTTATTCCTTTTAGGACATCCCAAAAAAATTATTTTGGAAAATAAAATATTTTTTTATATTTTCTTAAATTTTTATTATTATTTTTTTTTAAAAGAAAATCAGATCAAAATTTTCAGTAAAAGTTATCCGCATGTAATACATAGTAGATCAAGACAGCTATTATATGGAATAGAAATGGTATAAATATAAAAGAGCATTCTCAACTAATTATAATAGCTATTTTTAATAAAACCACCCAAGTGACCGGAGGACGGTTTGATACATCAAACTACTATTTGTATAAAAAAGAAAATTGCAGCTTATTTATCGTTCTTTCTAAAATAATCTTATTTTCTTAAATACTAGAATAAAAAAATAATTTAAAAAGCTAAATCAAAATAAAATACATAAATAAAACTA
>JAJPGS010001852.1:0-123423 GCA_028654335.1 Alnus rubra | reverse complement strand
TTCAACAACGAGACAGCTTCAAAGCATAAGAAAATGTAACGCAAATGACATAGATGATCAGGATTTGCCTAACAAAAAATCAAGGGACATAGATGATCAGGATTTGCCTAACAAAAAATCAAGTGTTATCCACAAATAATAGGTGAGACACGAGGAGCTCATTGTTATAACTAGACACCATCGAAAAACGTGATAAGAGCCCCCTATCCACAGTGGCAAACAAAATTCTACTCAAGGCCTCCATGATAACGACAAACAGCATAGGGGATAAGGGATCTCCCTATCTTAGGCCATGAGAGCTATTAAAGAACCCTGAGAGAGTTTTGTTAATCAGGACAGAGAAATGCACTATAGAGATACAATGAGTAATCCATTCATGTCATTTCTCCCCGAACCCACATTTCCTCAACAGATACAATAGGAAGTCCCAATCAACATGATCATAAGCCTTCTCTAGATCCAATTTGTATAGCACACATGGAACCCTTGATTTAATTCTACTATCAAGGCATTCAGTGGTAATGCAGACCGAGTCTAAAATATGTCTCCCCCTAATAAAAGCATTCTAAGACTTGGAAATAATCTTTACCAACACCAGTTTAAGCCTATTAGCTAGAAATTTAGTGATAATTTTGTAGACACCGCCCATAAGACTGATAGGGAGAAAACCCTTAATATCCACCGCCCTAGCCTTCTTGGGGATAAGGGCAATAAAAGCGGCATTGAGGCTCTTTTCAAACTTTCCTCGAGCATGAAACTTATGAAAAATATTCATGGCATATTTAAGAACCTCCCAACATTACTGAAAGAAGGCCAAAGAAAAACTATCAGGGCTCGAGGCCTTATCTCCCTTCAGAGCTTTCACTACCTCAAAGACCTCACTTTCTTCAAAAGCTCTTTCCAACGACATTGTCTCCTCAGCATCAAAAGAATTAAAAGGAAGACCATCCAATTTAGGCCGCCAACTAAATTGTTCTAAACACAGACAAATGTAGAATTGTAGGATATGCTCACTTATTTTTGTAGAATCTGAAGAAACAGAGTCATCAACCATTAAGGAAAAACCGTTGTTATTTCCTTCTAATCTCTCTCTTTCTCTCAGCCAAAAGGCCCTAAATTTCTGTCTCCAACTAATTTCTTCCAATAAAATAATCCTCTCGAAGTTACTAGAAATCTCAGTCTTTTTAGCCTTTTCCTCATTAGATAAGGATCTACTTCTGCATTAACGAACATGATCACAGAGTTCATCCACAAAAACCTTTTCTGCTTCTCAACATTACCATATACCTCCTCATTCAATTTTCTTCAAGTTGAGTTTCAAGGCTTTTAGTTTGCGAGCCAAGACAAAACTAGAGGAGCCTTGAAAGCTATTAGAAGACCACCATTGATTCACCTCTTCTACAAAACCTCAGATTTTAACCACATATTTTCAATTTTGAAATATCCTCTACTCCTAACACCACCACCACAATCAAGTAATAGAGGGAAGTGATATGATTAAACACTAGGGAGCCTCCTCTAAGAGAGATCAAGAAACTGAGCTTCCCAATCAGAAAAAGAATTAACCTCTCAATTTTGGACCATGACTACCACCTACTAGAGCAATGTCCATAAGACCTTGTTCACTTAATTTCAACCGTTAGATCTCACTTGATGTAATCTTACAATTGATATTATTAATGGTTAAGTAAATCCAATCTACGATCTAAATCAAACCACTAAATTGCATGATCACAACCGTCCAAAATTTAATACCCATGATCATACACTTGTTGCTCCGGTGCTTCGAGCCAAGTGCCAGTGCACATCAAGGCGCCACAAAAGTGCCACTAGCCCTACAGCCCACAACCACGAACGCGAGGGCGTGCATGGTGTGTATGGTGTGAAGTACCATATTAACGCATACATCAAGTATTGCTTTAAAACAATAGCTTGATGTGAGTTTGCATTAATAAATGCCTTTATTTTCTTCCACTTTTCTGTGTGCTCTTCTTTCAAGCCTTTTTAATACCTTCCATAAAAGAACAATTCCCAAAATAAAAACTATACGTATATTATATATTCAATTTCGGAAAACTTTCTAACACAACATTCTATAATTCCATGTAAAAGGCTAAAAAATATTAAAGATGACTTTGGTCTCGAAAATAGTAATCCTGAAATAATTTAAATCTGTATTGCAAGAGTTTGTCTCAGAGAATCACCTTAAATGTTAATTTCTTATCAAACATCCTCTATATGGTAGGCTACCCTGCATAAGCATCGTTTCTTAAACTCTGTCATTGTAACCAATATTTTCTACATCTCCAAAAATGAAGTGGTCTTAGATGACCAAAAACTTCTCATCTTCCTCATGCACTTTTTTTCACCCTTCGTTATCTCTTAGAGGTGAGTAGGATTTAGATTTTCAATTCCCGAATACTGTACAAGGTATAATTCAGCAGAAACCATAGGGGCATAGAGCTATATATACTCCATATCTGGATAGGGAGACCAGAACAGATTGCAGAATAGCTATCACAAATAAACCAAAAGCACAAAATATAAACTCTAATGTGTGTGTGCATAAAAGTGCTTTAACTAACCAAGTTAAATAAAAAAGGGCATCAAAAGGACACAACCTCATATGCTTGCTTCAAACTCTCCCTTCAATCAGTCCAGTCCCATCCAATTCCTCAATACATGTAGAACCAATTTATATCAAGCCATTATTACACTTCCAAAATAGAGCACCGCATGCCTAAGGATTAAGCTTCCAATTTTAATTCCTTACGTCTCCAGACCATGTTGGCCACCCTCAGCACTTCTATTTTGACCTAAATGCACCTAAGGGCCTTATAATTCACTAAGTGCTTTGATAGCAGGAACAATATGTGACACCAAACGAATTAGTTGCAATATGTAGCAAAATTGTACTGATTAAAGACACAGCTCATAGCAATCACGCAAGGAATTCTTATTTGTAATGGCCCAACAAAGTATAGAGGAAACATATCGACTAAATTAACAAATCACACCTTGTTTCCATGATAATATTCATGAACAAGAGTTCATGACATCAAACAACTGATTTCAAGACATAGATTTCATAACAATTCTAAGATTCCACGATGCTACAATTTTTGTTGACAAGTCAAGGACAATAACTACAAATTTAACATGGTGATTTTGTACCATTGATGGGAAAGACCCTCAATATGTCACATCAACACAGTTGCACATGACTGAAACAAAGTGTATGTTGCCACATGGGTTGCATAGCGAAAATTTGAATAGAGAATTCCATAGCATTTAGCTTCACCAATTAAAAAAAAAATCAAAATTTTCTCAATTTCTTTAATTGATTTAAGGGAAAAGTACCAGACAATTTGCAATTTGCAATGTCCCTCCCAAACTTTCAATTGAAACAATGCACCCCCCCCCCCCCCACCCCCCAACAAATTTTTATTTTTTTTAAAAAAAAAAAAAATCTACTAGAAAAATTGCATTGTACCCCCCTTTGTACCAAAAATGACAAAAAATTCCCTTATAAAATTTAGAAAAAAATACAAACAATACAAACAAAATCAGAAAAAAATTAAATAAAAACAATAAAAAGCAAATTGCCTGGTAGTTGGAAGAAGGTGTGTACTTTCCCCTAGATTTAATCAATCCCAACTATACCCAAGTGTGTAGTCAACAGCCTTAGACTCACAAAACTGATATACTTCTTATGTGTATTTCTTGTATAATTACAATAATAAAAAGTAGTGAGCTTCCCGTCTAGTTAGGTGTATTTCTTGTATACTTCTTATGTACCACGGTTGCGCCTATTCGCTTTTTAATAATATTTGATTACTCATAAAAAAAAAATAAAAAAAAAAATAAAAATAAAAATTTAATCATTTAATTGATATTCTAACACTTTCTTTTCACATGTAATCAAACTTCCTCTTTCAACAAGTGAGGCCTAACATTACTTATCAAAAAAAAAACAAGTGAGGCCTAACATTGTAAACTATAGAATCAGGTTAACATGTTTAATTACCACTTATTCAAGAACTTGTCAATAAGAAAGGTGAATTTAATAATTTAATTAATATTCCTCCAGTAAATAATGCACGAAAACGAGTTCATGACATTAAACAGAGAAAAAACAATTGATAAAAGTAGCACCAAATTCTCCTTGCGAAATTGAGACACGCACACACACGTTGAATTTCCTCTGGACATAGGAATAAAGAATCAAACAAATCAACGGGTGAGAAATTACCCATAAGAGAGGCTTCGAGCATGAGCTTGGACATGAGGACCTGATCCGTGGGATTTGCCGCGCCGGCCTCGATCGTTCGCCTCTGGATCTTGACCATGCTGTAGATGTTGGACAGGAGCACCACGACGACGGTCCCGGCCACAGTCGAGAGCATGATTGGGCCACGCCCGCGCTTGACGCGATCCAACGTTATGATCACCAGCTTCCGCAGAGGGGTCTTGAAGAGGAGGGTCAGGATCAGAACCATTTCGGCCACGATCACGGAATAGAGCAGCTGTATCATTTTCAATGGCGGTGAACCCTCCTAGAGCGCTTAAGCTACCACACTACAGAGATGCAGATACTGAGAGAGAGAAGGTGAGAAAGAGAGAGACCGGTGGCTTTGAATTTTATGTCGGTCGGTATGCCCTTCTGGCTCGTGTTCGGGTGTGGCTTCGCTACAGGTTAATTGTCTGAGATGTCCAATCATAGTTGAACACGTTAGTAAGAAAAATGATGATCAGATGTAATGATCGTTGTCGTCGGTCCGAACCGTTTTGGTCTTGATATTTTTGAAGTAACGATGAACCGTCAAAATTAAAAGTCTCAACTCTCAACTGCTCCTCCAGTCCTACTGAGGTATCTTTCGGAAGGACCAGTGAAAATAATAAGAAGATAATATTATAAATTATATTTTAATTTTAAAGTTATCTCTTGATGTGACAGTTGATTCTAATTAATAAAAATATTACGTATATTTCCCGCAAACCATCGTTCCATTACAATACTTTAAAGTATAGTTCAACTTTATGGATTAGTATTTCATTGAAAAATATAATAATTATTACTAATAATAAAAGAAAGTGTAATGGAATAGTTATTCATACTCTTTAGTTTAGTGATAACAAATGTACTTTCATTAAAATCAAATCAAAATTATTAAAAAAACTCAAAACTATTTTTTTTAATTTTTTAGAAGAAAAAGTCAAATTACAAAAAAAAAAAAAAAAAAGTGAAACTGGTGAGTGGCCGCAACCACCCTTGTCGTGGTCTCCGGGAATGGTTGCGGCCACCCCCAAATTCTCCGGGGGTAACAACGATTCCACCATGAGGCATTTCGAGAGTAGTGCGACCACCTCAGCTTCATCTGTGGTTGGCCAACTACCCCAACCACAGTATTGACTTAAGTTTCTACTTTTTTTTTAAATAAATAAAAATGAGAGAAAATAGAAAATAAGATGAATGTATTTTTTTTTATATTTTTAAATGTAATCTATTCCTTTATAAATAGTTATTCCTCTCATTTTTTTGAGGAATATGTATTTCTCTTCATAAGTGAATAATTATTTCAATGCGAATAAATATTCCAAAGAATAGAGCATTACGAAATAAAAAAATGATTACAAATAGGAGCTATGGAATAATCATTCTATTCTACAAACCAAACCAAACATAACTCTATAGGGTTAGGTTTGGTACACTGAAGTAGCAATTCTTTGAAAATAGGAATGGGATATTGATTCTATTACTAGGCATACAAGAAGTTTGAATTGAATGTTCATTCTTTTTATTTCGTTTGGTAACAACACAAAAATAACCAATTTTTCATGCTACAGTTGAATCAAAATTTTTAGGGTTAAACACCTTATTAGTATTTGTGGTTTGAAAACTTTATTTTTTGCCTCTATACATTCATTTATATCACAGATGGTACCTATAATTTGGAAAAAGATAGAATTGGTACCTCCTTAAGTTTTTAATATTTTCCTTTTTGAAAAAAAAAAAAGTTTTATTATTTTCAATTTTTATTAATTTTGAAAGTTTTTTATTTTCTGTTTTTTAATTTTTTTTACATTATGACACGTGTCCAACCGTTAGTTTTTTGATGAAAAAACTAACAAATGTATCAATTCCGTATTTTTTCAAACCAAAGGTACCATATATTATACGAATGAAAGTACAAGGACAAAAAATAAAATTTTCAAATCACAAGTATCAATAATATGTCTAACCCAAATTTTTAAAATAATCCCAACTCTAAAAACCATTATTTTTTATTACACCTTCGCTTTTTTTTAAGTAAAGACATTTTCTAAGAAGCCTTTATAAAATAGGGGGCTAGAGCGAAGGCCTAAGTTGCCTATATATATATATATATATATGAGGCCCAAAGGTCGAAAAATTAGGGGCACAAAGACTCTCTAAAAGCAGTGTTAGAGACTGGAGGTGGAGTTTCCTCCAACCATGTTGATTTCCTGACTAAAAACATAGTTGTCTTTGCTAAAACATGGACAGCAGAAATTGCATCTCTCTTCACATGAACTACAAGAAATAATCTAAGCGAGTGCAATTATGATCCAATATAATCAATGTGTCCAGTTTTGATATAATTTCTAACGGGTCAGACTTCAAAGGAGTTGGGAGACAGAAACCCAAACCACAAAATAAAAACAGCAAAAACACAAAAATAAATGAACAACACACTAGCATCTAGAGGATTGGCGGTCGCTCGGGCCATAAAACTCTACGGGGGGCCGATGACTGCTGTGGAAGGCAGAAGAAGTCGTCATGCGTGGCTCTGCGGTGTCCATGTGTCGGCACGTGTGGGACACAATCCGGGGCGTGGTGGTTGGATGGGGAATCGACTGGCAGCAAAGTAGGGCGGAGGAAGCCCAGATCATGGTGGCGAGGCGTGTGTGGTGGTGAGGTGTGTTCTTCCTGACGAAAAACATAGTTGTATTTGCTAAAACATGGACAGCAGAAATTGCCTCTCTCTTCACATGAACTACAAGAAATGATCTAAGCGAGTGCAATTATGATCCAATATAATCTATGAAGTGTCCAATTTTGATCCAATATCTAACGGGTCAAACTTCAAAGGATCTGGGAGATAGAAATCCAAACCACAAAATAAAAACAGCAAAAGAACAAAAATAAAGGAACAATGCACTGACATCTAGAGGATTGGCAGTCGCTCGGGCCATAAACTCTACGGGGGGCTAATGACAGCTGTGGAAGGCGGAAGAAGCCGTCACGCGCGATTCTGCGGTGTCCATGCCTCGGCGTGTGTGGGACACGATCTGAGGCGTGGTGGCCGGATGGGGAATGGCAGCAAAGCGGGGCGAAGGAAGCTCAGATCACGATGGCGAGGTGTGCGTGGTGGTGGAGCTTCCTGAAGTGGGCAGATTTGATTTTGAAAAAATCAAATCCAAAAACTTCGAGAATGTGACGGATGCGGGGGTAAGAGCGGCGTGTGAAGGCTGAAATCGGACCTTCCACATAGGGGAGAAGCTAGAGAAGGTACTGATCAAGATAATTCGTCATAAGCGATGGATAAGACCTCCAAAGAGTTGGGTCGTCTTTAGAGAGTTGGGTCGTCTTTAGAGGAGAGAGGGCAGAGCATTTTCCTTGCCTATAGATATGGATCACAAGTCAATGAAAGTGTAATTTTTTTATTTTTTATTTTACCAAAGCAGTCAATGTATAATTTAAGAATAATTCTATCATAACGTCAAGATTGAAGTCGAAACATAAGAAGTATTAAGAACGTTCATAAAGATTAGGAGTGGAATTATTTATCTTTAAATAATTATTCTCTCCACATAAGAACGTCACCAGGCATGGTTAGCTGCATTGCACCGTATTGAGGAAAAGTCCGACACGCCTTCTTCAGGTCAAACACTCACGTGGACGGTTCTGGAAAAATGCCACGCCGACGCGGGAACCTGCGAGACACACGGAACATTCTACTTCTTTCCCAACTTTCTAAATTCTACAATTTAGTTATAATATTTTAATTGAAAATAAAAAATATTTAATTTCTATCATCTTGATATTTATTAATTCTAAAGAATGATGGGCTGGTTTGTTAACAAGTTTTTGAATGTTAAAAACAGAAAATTAAAGCATCTGCGTTTATTAACATCTTTATTCTTTATTTTCTCTTGTTACGAGTCAAAATTTTTGTAGAAGAAAAATAAACGTAGGTTTACGTTGATGCATCGAGGAAAAAAGAAAAAAATGAAAAAAGAAAGTAGAGGAGTCGTGTTTTTCATTGGGTAGCTGAGACCTTAATTTCTAGGTATTACTGTGTTGAAAGTCATAAAACACTAAAAAAAGAAATTCAAATTGAGAAACAAATAATTGCGATGAAAAGGGGTTAAACGAGAATTTTTTTTTTTTTAAATAAAATTATCATACCTCTTTAATTTAAGGGTGCGTTTGAAATTGCGATTTAGTAGTGAAAAAGTTCGATTTTAAATCAAATCGTAGAAAATGAATCGTTTGAAAACTGCGTATTTAAAAAATTGCGATTTCGTAGTGAAAAAGTTCGATTTTAAATCAAATCGCAGAAAATGAATCGTTTGGAAACTGCGTATTTAAAAAATTGCGGTTTGAAAAAACAGAAAAATGCTTATTCAAATCTCAGGCAATGTGGTACTTTTTTGAAAACTTGGTATTTTAAAAAGTTAACCTGCGATTTTAAAGGCCAAACTGCATTTTTAAAAATCACTTTTTTAAATCGCACATTTTAAAATCGCAGACCTAAACGGACCTTAAGTTATATGCGGTTCAAATCACAATTTATTTTTTAAAATGAAATAATTCAAAATATTTTAAGTAAATCAAATAAATTAATAAAAAATCTAAATATTTTAAAATGAACAAAATTTTCTTTTAAATTGAGTTGGCAAAAATTCTTCCAACCTCGATCTATTAATCCTTAAAGAATGCATCAACTTAATAAATTGAATTGAAAAAATTTACATCAAATAAGTAAAAATACTTATTCTTCTAAATTGTTTAAGAATTTCATTATAGAATTGTTTTATATATAAGATTTAGAAGATCCTGCTGACATATTAGATACGATAATCTCCTTTTTTTCTCATGACGTGGGCCGCTCTTATTGGCCAGCGCCCTATAACCCTCCAAAAAACCAGAAAGTAAATCCAAAATTTGAAACGCACATTTGATGGTCTCGGTCTCGTAGAGAAAGTTGGCACTAAAAGCTCTCGTTCGCCGCTTCGAATATATACTTTCCTTCATCATCTTCTTCTTGGTCATCGTCGGCGTTAAGCGCGCCGTTTTGGTCCATTCTCTGATCAGAGTCTCTGATCCTACTCTTACTCTTCGCAATCTGCTACCAGGTACCAATTTCTCTTCTAATTCTTATTTTGTTCAATCAAATCTGTGAATTTGGATTATATGTTTTGTTTAATTGTTTTATATTAAGTTGAAGATTTTCGATTCGGTGTCGCATTTATTTTTCTTTTCTCCGTTTGGTTACCGAGAAAATGAAAAGAAAAGGAAAAGTAGATGTCGTGATATTCAGCTGAACTGAAGTTTTTTGTGCTGATTAAAGTGATTACAGCTTCAGAGTCGATTTTTCTTTTGCTTTGATTTTTTTTTCTTCTCAAATTTTCCTGACAACCAAACAGTGACCGTGAGATGGTGTTGTAGTTTTTTTGAGTTATTATCTATGGCTAATTTGGACCGGATTTGATATCGTAGTGATCAGGTCAGCTCGCAAGCGTCGAAGATATGATTTGGGGATAATTCGCCGCAAAGTTGCTTCGGTACCGATTCGAATTTTGCTAGTAGATTTTTCTTTTTGTTAATTATCGATGGCGTAACTTAGTTGCTGCGTCTGATTCTAATGTAATGGTTGTGGTTTTGTTTCGATTTATTGGTGTGGTTATGTTTTCAATGGATGGTTTTGTTTTGTATGTGTCAATCGGTAGCCGAAGACGTTAGGAGAGGCAGGGCAGAGGATTAGGCCTGCAGTGTTTTCAGGGGCAAGATGTTACAGAACAACTCGGAAAGAGGTACTAATGATGATTGTTATTAGTTGCTCTTGTATGTTTTTGGGTGAATTTTCTGTGTTAAATAATTGGAGATCTCATTGTAATTTTGGTGAAATTGTTTCAATCTCTTTTCCTGAACAGCATCATATGATCATTTATATAAGAAATGTAGATGTTGCAAGAGAATATATGTGAGTTTCACAAAACTTTTTTGGTCAGTGGAATGTGGATTGAGTATGTCAAACATTGTAAAAAATTGCTCCATAAGAGTCATTGGTTTGACTGTGAATTGATGGTTATAATCACAGAACTTGGTAAAGCTTTTCTTTATTTTATTTTATTTTTCTGTTATATTCATTTGACTGAAATTGATAAGAAAAAAATAAAAAGAGGGGAAAAAATGTCTGAGCAATATCTAGGCTTAAATTCTGATAGAATGTAGCTTTACAAGGCAGGTTGTGTTCATCAGAGTTAAAAAGTAAAAGAAAAGAGAAAAAAAAACTTCCTTTCCACCTATTTTCTTGTGTTTGAAATTGAGAAAGATTTCTCCCTTGTATATCTCGTCCTTGCCAAAATATTATAGAAAGCTTCCAAGATTATGGATGTTGATCTGTGCAGGCTTTGCTCACTGGGAAAGGATTTGAGCATGTCCAGAGCTCTAGTTACAGCACTTTTTTAGGTGATCTTTTGGAAAAAATTATTGAACGAATGTGCTACTTGCTGGGAACTTATTTACATGTGCGGTTCTGTTTTCCTTTCCTGTGATTGATTTATTCAAATTCCTTTGTTATAGGAGGAGGTCATGCCCATTCAAAGCTGAGGTCAGTGAGCTCTCATCTTTTGTCCCCCCCCTCCAAAAAAAAAAAAAAAGCATAAGCACCATAATTGGAAATATATGAGATATCAGATGAATCCGACTTAAGAGATAGTAAACTGATAGTCTTGACTCTTGGACCACTTGATTTGAAAGCCCCTTTTGGAATTTCTCACCATTTTAATCATGTCCTATAACATGAGAAAACAGGTGGTCCAAGACATCTGATTGTACTATGCTACACCTTCTACTTCTATAAAACTTAGGATGCTTCTTGATGTTTGCAAACTTGCTCTCTTCTTCTAGAATGGAAACCCTTTTTCTGTTTTCCACCTCTGACATCCTTAATCTGGGAAGAGAATCTGAGTCTTACAAGCTAGGACTGATTGAAACATAAAAAAGGTTTCTACTCCTTGTTAATCTTTCTCCTCCTATGGTTTCTTGTTCATTTTGCGCTGGTTTTCTTTTTGTTTTCAGGGAAGTTACAACACTATTTCAAGCAGAGCCCTTTGTAACATTGAGGAATAGATCATTTTCTTCAGACAATGGTAATTTATAGTTGTATGCACTTGTGCAGATCCCTTATCTTAGTTTGATTTTTTCAGATGCTTTTGTGTGTGTTTATGTTTGTTATGCGCACGTGTTTGTATATATTGGAGTTGCCTAGTTTTAACTGTTCCATCATGCATTGTAGGAGACCTGGTTGAAGCTGTTGTTCCTTTCATGGGTGAATCTATAACTGATGGCACTTTGGCAAATTTCCTAAAGAGTATGTTACTCTCACAGCTGCCTTGTGAATTGTGATGCTTTTCATTCCTTAAGAATTGTATTGTGTAATTGTATATGCTTGAACTTATGTACATTCTGACATACATATGCATGAATTGAATTCCTTCTGGGACTCATGTTTATTATACGCAATGAGCAGAACCTGGGGACAGAGTTAAAGTCGATGAACCTATTGCTCAAATTGAAACCGATAAGGTAACTGCAGAGAGTCTTTTTTTTTTTTTTTTTTTTTTGGAATAATTGATAGATCTTGTAATTCTGAAGTATCAAGAAGAGTCATTGCTGAAATTATTAGCATTGATATGATTGATTTTGTTTTTTTCCCAACTAGGTGACAATCGATGTAGTTAGTCCTGAATCTGGCACCATTCAAGAGGTAATATTTCAGAAATATGGCAATATGAAATAGTTGAATGTTCATTCAGCACCACTTTTTCCTCCGTAAAGTGGATTGAGTTATATTGTTGTGCTGATCCCTTTCTTTTTCCTGTCTTGCAAATGCATTTGGTTCTAGTTTGTGGCCAAGGAAGGTGATACTGTGGAACCAGGTACCAAGATTGCTGTCATCTCAAAATCAGGTGAAGGTGTAACAGAAGCTCCATCAGAAAAGGCTGCTGCTCATCCACCACCTCCTGAAGAGAAGGAAAGTGCAGAGAAGCAAATCCCCAAAGCAGAGACAGCCCCTGTCAAGGAGAAGATTAAAGAACCATCTCCATCACAACCCAAGGCAAAAGGACCTTCTCCACCTCCAAAACACACAGCTTCAGAACCCCAGCTTCCTCCTAAGGACAGGGAAAGACGAGTAAGTTTCAGAGTTTCTTCTTCATGGAAGAAAATACGTCTTTGTATCTTTATTATGTATTTTCCTCCAATGGTAAGTAAATACTAAAGTATTATCTTGTCTTATCCTGTCTAGGTTCCTATGACAAGACTCAGGAAACGGGTTGCAACACGCTTGAAAGATTCTCAAAATACGTTTGCTTTGCTGACCACATTTAATGAGGTTGATATGTAAGTATGAATCATCTTTCCTTTCCACCTTTAAGGATTAACCTTGTCTAATTTCATAAAATTTTCTCTTTCTTGTAAAAGTTCTTCATAATCTGATTATCAGCCTTTACCTATTTTCAATACACTGAATTCAACAACTGTCCTGTTTTTACTGAATGTAATGCCATGCCTCAAGGAGAAAGGAAAAGGAGATAAACAAATGAATATCATAATTATGGATTTTGAAGTGCTACTTCACTATGTCATTTTGTCATTTTTGTTCATCAAATTACACTTAAACGGCTCTCTTTTTCCCTTGGTTAATTTTCTGCATAATGCAGGACCAACTTGATGAAGCTCCGTTCAGATTATAAAGATGCCTTTCTTGAAAAACATGGAGTTAAATTAGGACTTATGTCAGGCTTCGTGAAAGTATGTACAAAGTAGTATGTCATATGTTTAAAGTGCCTCACATATTTGATGATCTTGGAAAATGTGTACTCTTTGTGCATGTTCTTAATCTCATTTTAATTTGGTTCAGGCTGCTGTTAGTGCGCTTCAGAGTCAGCCAGTTGTCAATGCTGTCATTGATGGTGATGATATCATATATCGAGATTACATTGATATCAGCATTGCTGTCGGCACTCCTAAGGTATCTATCAATCGATTCATTTTTGTATTTTTTCCAGACTTTCTGAAAAATGAGTTCCATTTTAGTAGTCAAATCCTGAGGTTAATAACTTCTGTTTTTAGAATAAAAAAAAAAAAGAAAAGAAAAATCTGAACAAGTAGAAGTTTTCATTGTTTAAGATACTGAAGACAGATTGATTTAATTGAATTGGCAGTTTAAGGCAATTCTGTTTGTATAGACTGTCATGTTCAATGTTATTGTATTATTTGTTGCTATTTTTTAAGAACTAGTCCTGGACAGTCCAAATATATGGGAGGGTAAAGGAAATGATTCTTTGATATCTATTACCAAATATGCATCCGCAGATTTAATTGACAAACCTGATTCTTAGCTTTGAACTAGTTCAAGATACTAAGTTATAACTACATTATATAGATAATCAAAATTTTCCCGTGCTACTGAAGAATGATAATTGAACGTTTTGGCAATTTTGCCATGCCCCTGTCCTAAGATGTGATCATGGTTTGGCATGTATAAACACGCCCTGAGATCTGCAGGGGTATAGGTAATGTACAGGGTGGATTGTAACCGGCATTGGGCATCTTCCCTTTTCACTGGTTAGACATGCATTAAGAGCCCTTGACAACGTAGGCAGCTATTGCTAATATTCAGTGTTCAACTTACTTGAGCTGTTCTTCAATCACATGACATCAGCTTTTAGTCAGATGAACTGCAGCTTCACATCAAATTAATTATCTATCTATCTGTTGTTCAACTAACAACCATCAAATTCCTTTCTTATTCAAGGGCCTAGTTGTTCCAGTTATCCGCAATGCTGAGAAGATGAACTTTGCCGATATAGAGAAGGAAATAAATACTCTAGCTAAGAAGGCAACTGATGGTTCTATATCAATTGATGAGATGGCTGGAGGTACATTCACAATATCAAACGGTGGTGTCTATGGAAGTCTTATAAGTACACCAATCATCAACCCACCACAGGTACTGCTCTATGCAATTGTCTTGGTTGATGATTTTTTACATTATTCTTCCAGTAATGCTAGAAAGTAAAAACTACATCTTTATCCCACAATGCTGACGTGTCAATCCCAATCAACGTTGCCTAGGATCAATCTTTGTTTAAAATAATAATCCAAAGGTTAGTTGGAACTGACACGTTAGGATTATAGGATAAAAATTGTAGTTTCTAGTATTACTCGTGTTCCTGTTGTCATAGTGTTTTAATAGTATCTTGTTGTTTGCCGGCATTCCTCCCCACCAATTCACCCCTTGCTTATTTTGGCAGTCAGCTATATTAGGTATGCACTCAATAGTGAACCGTCCGATGGTCGTTGGGGGCAATATTGTTCCTAGGCCAATGATGTATATTGCAATGACATATGATCATCGGCTGATTGACGGGAGGGAGGCTGTGTTTTTCTTACGCCGCATCAAAGATGTTGTAGAGGACCCTCGCAGCTTCTACTTGACGTATGAAGTTTCTGGCAAATTCCCAATTTGCTGGTAATGCATCATCCACTTCCATGTTAGCCAGAATAACATCTCAGCTCTAAAATTTTGTAGAGACGTCTTTTTTGATCTGCGATGCCATAAAGTCCTCAAACTACTTTAGTTCACGTGTGTTTACAAGAAACAACCTTATCAAGTTTTCAAGTTATGGATTCTGGATTTGCATACCAAACTACTTTCACGTGTTCAAATTGTAGACGTCTTTTTGAGTGGACAATCAATTCTTTTCAGGATCATGTATACGCCTTGAGTCTGTATAATACAAGATCCTTCAATGAAGGATTGACACAGTATATGTATAACAATGCTATTTACCTGTTGGGTGGATGATAGAAAACCCAAATTCCCAAATCAAAGCAGCAATTACAAATAATCTACGAGTAAGAGAAATAAGAGGATTGATGGAAGGAGCACTAGTAACGATGACAAGTGAAAATGTGAGAAGCTTGGCTCTAGTGCTGGGAAAGAGTCTTATATTAAAGGAGAAATAGAAACATACTCCGCCCCCGCCTTTGACCTCCGTAAGAAAGGTAAATGGACCTCTACCCCCCCCCCCCCTCTACTGGTCGTCGGAAGCCAACCCAGGCAGGTCAGAAATGGGTCGGCTGTCGATATTTTCCACCTACAGCCCTATTAGGTAGACTTTCTAGAATAATTGTGCTGAGAAGCTAGTAGGTGGTAAAACTGCCTTAATTGTGCTCTCTCTCTCTCTCTCTCCTCTCTCTCTCTCTCTGATTTATTAGAGTCAAGATGATCTAGGATTCTCTATCCCAATATTGCATGTGGGCAAAGAAATTCGTTTGACCAACAAGTTCTCGATTAACCTGTCCTCCTTTCTATTTCTCAGTATCTGGTTCTTTTAGTACAGTCTGAAGCCATGGTATTACAGTTCTGCTATGCTAAATCTGAGAATCTTTGATATTTTATGTCGGTGACAGCATAGCAGAGACATGCAGAACATTACCATTTTGTGGTAACCACATTTAGGGTGTACAACTATTAGCAGTTATTGCCTCTATCACATCTGCATCCAACTACAACTGCATTATGCAGTTATCGAATTTTCGTAACCGCAACCGCTTTGCCTTAGACGGTTAGCGATTATTGAAACTTATAACAACACCGCATAACCGCTTTTTAAAAATTAGCCTATTTTGATATTTTGGACCTTCTTTGAACCTCTTTTTAGGGCTTATTTTAGATGGTTTTAGGCCTTTTTTAAATATAAAAAAGTTTAAGAATATTATTATTATTATGAATAAAGATCAATTTCATTAAACTCAAAATGAAAACCCTATATCAAACGCACCAAAACGATGTTGTTTTGTATATTATTAATATATAAAATATATATAAGGGTAGGCGGTTATTAACCGCCTCCGCCTACTCCTAAAACCACTAACTGCTATGCCTAGGCAGTTATCAATTTTTTCCAACCACCTACAAAAGTGGTTATGTGGTAGTAGTTATTTGCCATTAATAATGGCCCGCTTGTACACACCTAACCGCATTGAACCCTCAGTAGAGGCTATTTCAATTTTCATCCATTTATTCACCTTTCGATCTGGGGATATCCATTCTAATCTCTTCAGCTATGGCAAATACAGTGGAACTGTGGCTAGTATCAGTGCCAGAAGGTTATAGTTTAAAAACTCCAAAACCATGACATTATATTATCAATATATCTTTTTGGAGACATACTTCAATTTCAAACTCATCTCCAGATCCAGTCATTCAAATAACCCAAATTTCACCTTTTACAACAAAAAACTACCACTAAACTTCGTCCAGTATAACTAGAGTTGATGCCCAGGTTAAACTTCGTTTAATTGGAAAAATCGGAATTAGCAAAAATATCACTAAATATTACCCAAAATCAATCCATAACTGGATTGCTTACCTTTGGATGCCGGCTCATCTCCTAAAAGTAGAAACATACACCAGGTAGTAATACACTTGGTTGGAAGATGATGATTTAATGTTCGGCTAAAAGCACGCACCCATAACCAGGAGGAACCAGTTGAGGCTTAGAACTGGAACTTGCTTCATCTTGTGGATAATCCTTCCTGCTCAGGTAACAAACAGAAATCTCAAGTCTTCCTCAGATAATTTTCCGAGGGCTTCTGAACAGCCACCTATAGTCCTGCAAAACACAATATCGGTAAGGTCAGAATTGCAACAACAGGGGGAAACGGCTTGAATAATACATCCCGACTGCCAGACAAATGACACTTGCCCTTCAAACACTAATTCCTTCTTTTCTTGCAGCTTCAGAATCCTCTCCTCAATTGTATTCTCAATAACAAATCTCACGATTCTGTAAATGTAGAGAGAGAGTCAGAATCCTCGTAGAAAAGGCTATAACAATTATATAAGAACTCCGGATACTGGAGTTGTGAGCAAAAAGAAGCACCTGATTGGTTTATACTGCCCTATTCGGTGGATTCTATCTTGTGCTTGCCGCTCCACAGCTGGGTTCCACCAAGGATCCATCAAGAAGACCTAGACACAGGTACAACACAAGAAGCATATCCGGACCATTATATGGGGAGTCTTAAGGAAAATTATCAACTTTTACTTTATGAAAAACCAGCTCAAGAAATGAAAAACTTAATTAATTTAAGAAAAACATGTAAAAACGCATCCAATGAAACCTGAAGAAAATTAGATATTAAATTTAACAAGACTAAGAATGGAATTGCTCACGTGTGATGCAATTGTAAGATTCAGAGCAACACCACCAGCTTTCAAGCTCATAAGGAAAATCTTGCAATCTGGGTCTTCAGTAAACCTCTTGATAGCAGCATCTCTTGCAGATATGGACATGCTTCCAACTAATTGAACACATTTTATGCCCGACTGCAACAGGTTAAATGCATTACTTTCTCTACTTCCACAAATTGAAATAAAGAAACAGAGAGATCAAAATGCAGATTTTAAATTACCTTGTGAAGGGAATAATTTATAAGATCCAAGAACGATGTGAACTGGCTGAAAACAATTCCTTTTGCAGAACCATCCCTTTCAACCATGGACCTAATTTCTTCCCTCTAGAACCATATAAACTGAGTCAATAGCATGTACAAAAATACAACAATTGCAATAGATATGGACACACAAGAAAACACATAGGCATATCAACAAAAAAAATAAAAAAAAATAAATAACATTAATTTGCCATGGCAAAAAAGACGAGATCAGATTTTTTTCTTTCTTTTCTTTCAAAACCAATTTCTTAAAATCCTTGGAAAAGAATTTTGCCAGAGAGGGAAGATAATATTCTTATTGCCATATGATGCAGGAAACATAATTATTATCAAATGGTCACAAGATTATTTTCACATCATCCAATTGATGGTTTAGCAGCAAGTGGAAAAATATAAAACCCATACAATAAATAAGGTCCCACCCGAAAATGAAGAAGCAAATCAACAGAAAAAATATTACTTTTTTTACTTTGCCCAAAAAATAATATCAATTTTGTCCTTAACGCCTTATCTTTTTAAATTTTTGAACGGGCTATTTGCTAGGAAGAAGATAGTTTTTTACCATATTGAAGCAAGAAAGAAACAGATTTTCTAGATGATCAAGACTATCCTGGCTCCATCAATTAATGGTTTAGCAGTCTCTGGAGTTTGATTAGGCAACCTCCTAGATCAAAAAGCTTGGTATTTCAGGCCTGAGAAACTTGCAACTTCCAGCTCACCGTTTCGCCTTTTTTCATGGACATAATGAATAACGACTTGCTCCTAGGACTCATCCATTCATCACATTTGCTTTGCTATTTGAAATGTAATTTGACCACTGCTGTGGCATTTGAAGTGGTTTCTTGCAAGACCATATTTAAAAGGTTTTCTTAATTTAGAAGAATAAGCATAAAAGAAAATGACTTTCACAATTGCCTTCAAAGGTCTCTATTTGTTCTCTATCATATCTATATAAAAAGAAAGACATTACAAGGTAGCAAAATCATGTTAAGAAATATATGCTATTCAGTAGAGCTTTTATAGAATTATCAAGGTTGCAATCTGAAGGGGGCAAAAAAAGGAGCACTCAATATTTAAAAATTTTGCATACACATACCAAAGCCTCTATTTTTGTGCTTGTCTGAAAATCGTCAAGTTGAATTCTGTTCAGAATACTTGAGGATCTGAACCCCTTGATGGTAGTTTTAGAAGCCTGATCTCCATCATCCACATTTCTAGTCAAATCAACAGTAAGTAATTTTGAACATGAAGGGCATGAGGCTTGTCCCAAGGAAGCACAGAAATCAATCAAACAAGTCTTACAGAAAACATGCTCACAAGCAGAGACCTGTCACAATAAATAAGAGTTTAATTTATTATTAGTATTCAACTTAATCAGATTTTATTTTAATAACTGTATCATCCATCAAGAATTATATTGAAAAGCTTTACACGCAAAAAAAAAAAATGGTGATTACCAATGTTTGTGCCAAAATTCCATACTCATTTCGAAAAGAATAATTGCAAAAACTAAAAAGATGAACTTACCCTAGGATCTTCAGCTGGATGGTGACAAATACCACAAACCTGTTCGCTATTGTCATTATTAACCATGTTTCCACTTCTTAGTGCAGCAGTTCTAGAATATACTATGAGGTAAGGATGATCCACTGCCTGTAGTTTTACACAAAATAGAAATTAGCGGCCTTGGCAAATGAGATTTGTCTACAGCACTAGCAGATCGTTAACAGTTTTTACTTTTGTAAATTTCAATCTTCTGCTGCTGAGTTGATATATGCAAACTACTCTCTAAGAGAAGACCCATATAGATGAGCGGACCTCCAAACTTGGTTGGTCAAGCCTAACCTATTGAAGAATTCTGGAAAACTTTCATAATCAAGGGCTAAATTTTTCTTCTAAATAAAAAAGCTTGAACCTCACAAATAAGGAGGGGCCAGATTTTCCAATCAAAAGGACGCACATGATTAACGCAAGGCCCTCTCTTAGTATATTTTTGTCCACAGAAGATATACTTTTAAAAGGTTAACAAAGAGTTACTTTAGTTTTGCTGAACAATTATCATTCACCTGCCGCAACCGTGTGAGAAGGTCAAATATGTGAGCGTAGTTATTCATTATCGTTCCCGCCTTAACATATCTGTAAAGTATAAAAGCAAATTTATACAAACACGCTGAATTAATCTCATAAGACAGATGAAATAAGTATTTGTACGGTTTATGCGCGCATGCATTTACAAGTATGAACACAGAAATGAAAAATACCTTTTGCCATGTAAAATTGTACATGGACGAAAAAAAAAAAAAAAAAAAAAAAAAAAAAAAAAAAAAACTCATTAGAATCACAGTTTTTCTCTTGCATAATTGATTAATTTTTTTCTTTTTTTAGGAGGGAAGGGGGGGGGGGGGGGGGGGCAAAAAAAAGAAGGAAATGTGAGGAACATATCACGCCCCTAAAATCTTGAACTTTGAGAAAAATGAACTTGAAGGTTTAGCATCTAATGATATTTGTGGTAACGTAACATGTGCATGTACATCAATATATGGAATTTCAAAACTGAAGCACCAAGCAAAAGAGACTATGGGTGACATACGTATTGAACTGTGACTGACTGTCATTGTACAAAGATTCATAATAATCTTGTTCTTTGATATCCAAGGTATCCCGCCTCAATGAAACCTGCACAAAGATTTAGGGATGAATTGAAAAGACAAAGAAAAGAAAAGGGGGGGGAGGGGGGGCGCTTAGCCATAAAGCACTAAAACTTACAATTCTAGGGGGAAGTGCCAGATCAGCAGCCCTGCCTTTTTTCGTTCGTCTTAGCACTATGTTCTTTAAAATTCTCTGTTTGAGCAAAATCATGGCTCTTTGCCCCCCATTACTATTTCCATATAGTTGTATTGGTGTAGCCACATACTTAAAAGGATCAGGATTGAATTATATGTCAGCAAAGTGTATCTCTGAGAAATAAAGATGCCTCATAAACAAGAAAAAGAAACATGAGAGCAGTAACTTTCAGGACTCACTTTATTCCACCAACAAAAATGTCTCACAGAACTATGAGAACAGTTTGAACATTCTTTTGAGGAACTGCAAGCAGCCATCAGAGTCACAAAAATTGAAGAAAAATTAATCCAAATTCCGATTCCATAATTATGAAGAATGGATAACAAAACAACATGAGAAGAATTAAGAAGTTTTCGGTACAAGAAACATAAAGACATTCAATATATTCTATCTCTGTGAAAATAAAATGAGGCTTTGCTCATGGTTATAACATACCAAATAAAACAACGATTATCCAATTCTTCAATTTGCATACAAGAAAAAAGCATACCAGTTCAGGTTTCTCAATTGAGCCACTACCAATTGTATGTAGTCAATCAATTATACACCATAGCCAATGTACACTATAACTTCTTATTTATTGCAGTCATAAAGAATGTTGAATCTCAAAACATACCTATGATCAAGTGTTCTGCAATCACAGTCCTTACACAAGTAATAAGAATACGGAATTATTCGCAGGAAACGAACCTGTGCAAACAGCATATCAGCCATATAAGTTTGCCATACGGTTGCCTGATTATAAGCAAATTTTTTCGCACATGCATTAAACTTACCAAAGAGTAAAGTTCTCCAACACGGTTCTGAAGGGGAGTACCACTTAAAGCCCATTTGTATGAAGACTCTAAAGCAAGAACAGCTTTCGCTGTATTACAATGTCTAGCTTTTATATAATGTGCCTATTTTCAAAAAGAAAAAAGGATAGTGAAACTACTTCTCAAAAGCATAAACCTAATAGAAATTGACATTTAATCCATCATTTAACAACAAAAGGGAAACCAACACTCTCATGGAGACAAGTGGATGGAAATAACGTTGCAACAGAAAAACAAGAAAATAAACAAGACACAGATATTGGTTTTGCCATATGGGCAGTACAGAACAAAAGCAACTTCAACTTGTTATTAACAATGTCATTACATTTTTTTTAATGTTTGTTTGCCAATGAACATGGTCAAAGAGCAAAAACAGCTTCTAGTTATGACTAAGGATCTGGTCATGCCTCTTTTTTTGGTTCATTATTTGATTCAGAAGAAACATGGAAGCCTACATTTTCCACCACAGTGGAATTAGAGGAAATAATTAAACAATTTGCCAGCAATAAGAAAAACAATATCGATCACAAACATTAATCTTTATAAGAGCAAGACATTAGCAGAAATGAACTTCAAGAAGTTACTTCAACCATTAAGAACTTCAAATTGTTTTTAATATCCTAGCTCTGCACAGAATTTTCTATTAAAAGAGTATGTGTTCCCATGTGCATATTCATGTTCAGGTCATATTCCCTCACATGAAAAACAAATAAGCCCGGTATAGAAACGCTCTAATAATTGCATCCTCTATTTTATAATACTCCCTAAAGAGTAAATTGTTCAATTGCAATGCCAAGTGGTCAAGGATTTGCCATGACTTTGTGGGTTTAGCATGTTACAAAAGAGTGTCATCTGATTGAAAATTTCAGAAACAAAATAGTGACCACACTTTAAAAAGTTAGGTACGATGGATTAATCCAAGTTTATACTTACCTCCTGGATCATGAAAATGGGTCAGAGATACCTAAGGTTACATGAATGCCTTTCAACAATTGACAAGAACATGTATATAGAATGTAAAACCATCAATTCCTAGGCAATCTAACTCTGTAAATGTTTTCCTCATCACTAGAACAAAGGGAGGAAAAAAAACCTGATCCATGTTGGACAACACTTATTGTGAGTGCGTGTGCGGATGCTTGCTCACATGGAGAGAGAAAGAGTGCAAGAGACCAAGAGACCATAAAATGGTAAATTCAAAGACAGGCAAGAAGAATGATAATTCCCTTATTGCAAATAAATTGTGCCTACTTACCTCGTCCAGAATTACACGTTCCCACTTCACATCATGCAAAAACGATTTCCCTCTGGAAGAACCTTCAACACCATCTGAATTTTCATTTCTAAATCTAATTCCCATATCCTTCTCTTTGCTTTGCAGGTATGATGTCTTCTTAAAAGCCCCCTTCCTTTTCTTGCCATCACATTCATTAATCTTGTCTTCAGCAGACTCCATTTTCTGATTTGACGTTACAGTTTTCCCTTTTTTCCTGGCTTGTTTAGACTGCTTCTCTGTTCTAACAGCATCAGGCCCACAAAAATATTTCAAGTGAACTGACAGCTTCCTATCATAAAATGACCTGCCACAGTAAGGGCACTCCGTCTTGGGAGGCATCATGTGCTTTCTGTACTCAGCCTCAACAATAGAGTATGTAGTTATGACAAAATCATAATCTCTGAACTGTTTAGAATTCTTCCCTCTCTTGGCCCCGTGATAAACAAGCACCTTGGTGCTTCCCTCTGAAGTAAACCGATCAATCTCACTCACCCATTGGCTCACAGCAACCACAGGACAAATAACAAGGGTGGCTTTAATTCCAGGCAAACCATCGGATGGACCTGGTAATACAGAGGGTTTATTAGATTCACACATCCTGTGGATTTCCCGTCTGGCAAGGACAAGCGCAATTGCTTGAATGGTCTTCCCCATCCCCATCTCGTCCGCAAGAATTCCCCCTCCTGTTGTAGAATTTTCCTGTTTCAAAGCCCAGGCCAACCATTCCTTTTGGTATCTTAGTAAGGGCATGATCAATTCAGTCGGTGCCTCAGCAGTTTCAATTATCACTTCATTCTGATGACCCAAATCAAAATCTTTTGTCAAATTCCCATCAATCCATCTCTCGTGCTCTTCTTCCCATTGATTCCACATAAGGATTGGCTTTGAACCATTTTTTGTCCTCCTTCTGTATGTTCTCTTCTTGCTCAGCCCAAGAAAGTCAATTTCAACACCTCCACAATGCACTGCATTATCTTCCTGTACCTGTTCTCCATACTCCACCAAGTTCTCTTCCCAACTCAGTCCTCCATGCTTCACTGTTTTCTTCTCTCGCCCTGTCTTCCTCCTTTTTCTTGAAGACTCAGCATAATTCTCAAATTCATAACCATTCTCTTCCCCATCATGAACTTCAGTTGTAGGTTTCGGTTTCTGGTTCAAGTCCAAATCCACTCTCCCGCCATATTCTTCATCTATATTTACATATCAACGCATGTCACTTACATATGAAGCACGGGTAAAATAGCTAAAATACACTGCAAGAATCCATCTGGCAGACTTAGTTTGTTTCATGTAAAAATATCTCCTTAAAGATCACTTTCCCATCATTTTTCTTTTCTTTCTTTCTTTCTTTCTTTCTTTTCTTTTTTCTTTTTTCTTCTTTTTTTTTTTTTTTTTTTTTTTTTTTCAAAATTCAACTTACATCTATCTAGTTACCTACTTCAAACACCTAAATCTTTCAGCTGAAACTTCTTAGACTCCACCAGCATACATTGTGGCAAGATTTTTTCTAGAACAAAATTGGTAGTTGGATAATTCAAAATCCACAAATTTTTATGACTGAAAATTTAACTAAAATCACAAATAATCCCATAAAGAAAAAACAAAAGTACCTTCATCACTGGTATCGGACGGCACATAAATTCCCAAATCAGAGCCCGCTTCGTTAGAGCTATCATCACTAAGCTGTGGTATTTCCACATCGTTTGCTTCTAGTTTAGATTAAAAAATAAAATAAAAATTAATAAAGAAAACAAACAGATCAAAATGATCATTTTAGTATGAGTTTTCAAGTAATAATGATTCAAAGTTTTGAACCTTATATCTAGTTCAAGTCCCATAACAATCCAAAACCTAATGTTCCAAGCTTTAATTCCTTTTCTTTTCCTTCTTCACAGTAAGCACACAGAGCTCCTTTTCAGAACAATGTGCATAAATAAATATTCTAACGTCCAAAATTTAGGTTTCCGTATGATATTTCAAACTTTCTCAGTAACCAAACAGGCTTAATTCGAATGAAAACGAAAAACAAAACCAAAAAAAAAAAAAAATGAGAGAGAGAGAGAGAGAGATTCATACTAATCTAAAACTTTACCAACTTTTTCCCACACTTTCTCAGTAACCACAGGGATAAAAATTCTCAACAACATAAATCAATAAAAAAAAGAAAAAGAAAAAATAATAATAAAATTGAGTCTCAGACTTTACCATCGATAGGAGGGTTAGAGATTCGACTACGAGAACGAAGCTCCATTGCTTATTCAACCAATTATTGATTTTTTTTGAAAAAAAATGAAAAAAAGTTAGGGTTTTCTTCGATTCTCGTAGACGCTTTCCAATGCCTCCGAGGCTCGGTCGAAGAAGGAGAAGACCGTTCGAATTCCGAGGTGAGAGTCAGAGTGTGTGAAGGAAACGACGACGGTGAAGCCGCTTTATATAGTGCCAAGCGGCGGGAACCACGTCAGCTTCTCAATGGGATTGTATATCATATAGTTTGTTTAGGAGTTGTGCATCAATGAAACATATCACCGCCGTTAATAAGGTTGGCTTTAGTGGGTCCCACTACAAAATCAGGTTTATAACGGTGTGGATTTTATTAAGTTTGGAGCGCTGTGTGGGCCGGTGTGGATTTAATGAATTTTTTATTTTTTATTTTAATTAAAATGGAGATAATATAACGTCTAACAGAAAAAGAAAAAAAAAAGAAAAAAAAAGGAACAATATAAGAAAATACTAAAGAGCATATCTCTTTGCTTCCGTTATTGGGGCGACAATTTAGATCTATTAGTCAAGTTTGTGAGGTATCGAGTTTAAATAAAAGTACTTACAAAAAAAAAAAAATTATGATATATATCTAATTGAGTAATGATTCACTACCACTTAAATATACATCTTTTCACCACCTTGTCTATGTGGCAAGGTGGTCCCCCACTTTAATTTATTTTAAAAAAATAAAAAAACACAAAAAATAGTGGGGGACTACCTTGCCACATAGGCAAGGTGGTGAAAAGTTGTATATTTAGGTGGTATTGAATCATTATTCATCTAATTATATGAATGATATGAATACGCTTTAATTAACTATCTTAAACTCCTTGATTGTTTTTTTGATTTGATATATTTAAGTTTTATAATTATCTTTTTTTTAATTGAAAATAGTTACGTATTATAATTCTTTGAAGAAGAAGAAGAAGCAGCTATTTTTACCTTTATTCTGCCAATTTATACTTTCTTCTTCCTTTTCAAAGTGAAAGTATGAAATTTCGCTGATGTACTCCACCTTAAATGTGATTTTATTTTATTTTTTTTTTTATTTTATAAAAATAGGTTTTAAAGGATAAGATTGTAAGTTTAAAACTCATTAAATATGTTTTTGATTATTTTATTTTATTTTATTTTTGAGTGGAAATATGTTTTTGAATTGAAATTTATTTAGGGCCACTTTTTCACGAGTCCTAATATGGTTGGCCCACATTAAATACCAAGCTAAGAAAAGCCCAACATAAGAAATGTAACAGGCCGCCCTCAGAATCGACAGAGAGGGCCCAAGAGCCTGTCACCTATTTCCCATCAGATACGATCAACATGTGTCACCGCTACATAGCCACAAGACTGTTAAACCACTTTTAGTGAAAAGCATTGAGGATCGACGATGCACCATCAAAGGGCCGCTGAACGACCATGATCTCACCGAGCAATCTGTTATGGGTCTTGATAACGGAAGGCCCACAATACAATCCAATCACAAAGTATTCAATGAAAGCCCACAAGGCATGTAATTTGTTATAATTAAGGGAAAATGATCAAAACATTCCCAATGTACAACAATGGTACAACAACAAGACACATTGAGATGAAATTTGTGTCTTGTTGTTGTACCCCAAGAGTGCAAGTATCATTTTCCATAATTAAGAGATATGCAATATTGCTCGCTAAACAGTAAACACAATCGCCAACAATCCATGGCTTATGTTATGGTTTTTTTTTTTTTGAAGTCATGGCTTATGTTATGTTGGGCAATAGGTCAAGCGTAAGGTCGTGTACCCCAAAGTAAATTATCTAGGGCAATTGATGAATACACGATCATGTATCCCCTAACATATTGCATTGAAAAATTGATTAGTATATGATCATAAACCCTAGAATACATTATACAATTGGCCAAGCACATGACCATATACCACGCGATTTGATTGGACAATTGACAAGCATGCGATCATATACCCCAAATCAAACCTTGAGTAATTGGTTATATACTTCAAAATAGATTGGGCAATTGGTCATGTACCCCAAATCAAGCATTTTAACGCCCAGATTGGGTCTAGATTCTCATCGATGACCATGCACATCTTAGGGAGAGAACATAACCCACAATTATTACCATTTTGGGAAACACCATCTTTTCCCACCGATTTATCACATGGACCACTGCAAAATGTGGGTAAGTAATATCACTTAGCCGACAATTGCCCAATGTGAGTAGGTGAGGTCACTTAGCTCCTGGCCCTGGGCACCGTTGTAGAGTGGGAGAATCACTCATCCATATAAGGCAACACAACTTCAATAGCAGGGGGCTCTCTCCCTCTAAGAATTGAGAAGTAATCACGACAACCTAAAAAATAAGTCAGGTGTTCAAAAACACTTGAGCCAATAAAATCCCTCAAACAATACCACCAAAATATGTTAGTACCGAAAGGGGAAGGAATTAGTCATCTATTGTTAAACTTGGAGGAGCTAGTCCTGTTCTGCGCCACGTGGTCACACTTTCTCTCTCTTTTCCACTTAATTATTTCCTCATTTCATGTACGTTTAATGTGTATTGTTATTTGGGCTGTTGTTTGATGTTTCATTTGTGTTGACAGCACGCCCATGTAATGACACCCACCAACACAAAGACGGTTAATTGAACATTTCGTCATTATGTCACATATTTTGATTATCCATATTGTTACAGTGAATTGCTTGTGAGGGCCCTCTCACCTCGCACTACGAGCACGTGCGTATCCATCAACATTTTTTTTTTTTTTTTGATATAAATTGGGAATAATGGGAAAATGAGATAAATCCACACCACCAAGTTGAGAGAGCAATAGATTTCAGTCGAGCATATCCATCAACCTTGCTACAAGCCTTGGTGTCCCATTAGCCGTTGGCTTGATGGATTGGCATGAATATTGAGCCTGTCCATTGAGCCAAAGGCAAAAAATGTGAAGGACATTCTCACAATAGCCTGTTCGAAGATGTGAAAGACAATGAAAAATGGTTTATGCAGATGAAAAGTGTAAACCATTTTACTTTTCATGAATGTTATTTTTCTTGGTCAGTTGAAAATATTTTTAAGTTTGCCAATACTTTACACTGCACCAAACACTCCAAAATAAAGAAAACCCTTTTTAGAAAATACGTTACACAGGGAAAGAAAAAAAAAAGATGATGAACACACTTAATCATTACAACTATAGACGATGGACAATTTCTTTAAATGTGAACTAGGAATTAGCAAAATATCTCCAAATATTACCCAAAATGAATCCATGACTGGATTGCTTACCTTTTGATGCTGGCTCATCTCCTAAAAGAAGAAGCATACATATACCAGGTAGTGATCTCCTAAACTAGGTTGGAAGATGATGATCATCCATAACCAAGAGGAAGCAGTTGAGGTTTGAACTGGGGCTAGTAGCTTCATCTTCAGGTAACAAACAGAAATCTCAAGTCTTCCTCAGTTAATTTTCCGAGGGCCTCAAAAGAGCCACATATGGTCCTGTAAAACACAAAATTGGTTAGGTCCACTATCACATCCTCACTGCCAGACAAATGACACACTTACACTTCAAACATTAATTCCTTCTTTTCTTGCAGCTTCAGAATCCTCTCCTCAATTGTATTCTCAATAACAAATCTCACGATTCTGCAAATATAGAGACCAAGTTAGAATCCTCATAGAAAAGGGTAACATTATAAGAACTCAGGATATTAAATTTGTGAGCAAAATGAAGCACCTGGTTGGTTTATGCTGCCCTATTCGGTGGATTCTATCTTGTGCTTGCCGCTCCACAGCTGGGTTCCACCAAGGATCCATCAAGAAGACCTACACACAGGTACAACACAAGAAGGATTCTAAAACTTAAGAAACTAGCAAGGAATTACATTCAGCCATCCACAACAAATATTGAAGAAGAAGCTAAAGGTTGCCGATTGCATCCACCTTTTTCTCTTTTTAGAGGTATAAGGAAATCAAATTAACAACTAAAACCCAAGAACAAAAAAAACAAAATCTACAAATATAATTTGAAGGTATATGGCCAGGCTCATGTATGCAGAAGGACATCAGTGGAAAATGTTTTTTTTTTTTTTTTTTGATAGGTAATAGCAATTTATTGAAAAGCGCTAAGGGGCGCAACCCTTATACACGGGATGTATACAAGAGAGCCCTTAAGCGGGTCGAACAGAAAGTAAATTTAAGAAGTCTACAAAAGTAAAGACACTCAGACTACGATATGGCGCTATCCAAGAGTATAAAGTGTCAAGAGAGCCCTTAAGCGGGTCGAACAGAAAGTAAATTTAAGAAGTCTACAAAAGTAAAGACACTCAGACTACGATATGGCGCTATCCAAGAGTATAAAGTGTTGAGCAACCGCTTCCTTAGCTCCACCATAGGTGTCTCTACATCTTCAAACAGATGAGCATTCCGCTCCCTCCAAATGCACCACAACAAGCATAGAGGAGCTAACCGCCAAACCTCTTTCGCATACCGACTCCCAATAGCCGCTCCCCAACTAATCAATAACTCCAACACCGAATGTGGCATAACCCACTCAACCCCAAATAAATTAAGAACGTAGCTCCACATGGCCCGAGCTACCTCACAATGAAGCAACAAGTGATCAATAGACTCCCCACTTTTCTTGCAAAGACAACACCACTCCATTACTATAACATTCCTCTTACGCAAGTTATCATGAGTCAAAATTTTGCCCAAAGCTGCTGACCATACGAAGAAAGCCACCCTAGTTGGAGCCTTAACACGCCAAATATTTTTCCAAGGAAAAGAAGGAAGAGAAGGGCCATCTTCCCTACAGAGCTCTACATAGAAGGAACTCACCTCAAATAAACCTTTTTTAGAGGGATTCCACACTAATCTGTCACCCTCACCATGACGAATCGAAGTAGAATATAATCGGTCGAAGAGAGAGAGAACCATATCCATCTCCCAATCCTGGATATGTCTTGTGAAAAGAACATTCCACTGAACTACACCATTAAGGACCACCAAATTATCCGCCACCGTCGCGTCTTTGTTCCTTACAATACAAAAGAGAGCTGGAAAGCATTGCTTCAAGGAACTATCCCCACACCACCGGTCATGCCAAAAACTAATATTAGCTCCACTCCCCACTTCAAAACGAACAAAATTGCGGAAATCCTCCCACCCCCTCCTAATATGTTTCCATACACCCACTCCAAAGGAACCCAAGACCTCTTTCGAGCACCACCCGCCCTTAATACTCTGAAATTTGGCATCAATAACCAAACGCCATAAAGCCTCTCTCTCCCTACCATATCTCCATAACCATTTACCCAAGAGCGCTCGATTGAACTGGATGAGATTGTGAACTCCCAACCCACCTGCGTATAAAGGTGTACAAATCTTCTTCCAACTCACTAGATGGAACTTTTTCTCATCACCAATGCCTCCCCAAAGAAAATCCTTTTGGATTTTATCAAGACGATTAGCCACCCTCACTGGCATAGGAAACAAAGATAGGTAATAAGTTGGAATGTTGGAGAGCGAACTTTTGATAAGAGTCAACCAGGCACCCTTCGACAAGTACATCCGCTTCCAACCCGCCAACCTCCTTTCCATTTTTTCAATAACACCATTCCAAATAGAATTGGACTTGTAAGAAGCACCCAACGGCAAACCCAAGTAAGTCATAGGCATAGAGGCAACCCTACATCCAAGAAGATTGGCCAACCTATCAACCTCCTCTACCCCACCAATTGGGACAATTTCTGATTTTCCTAGATTAATTCTCAACCCAGAAGCTGCCTCGAATCCTAAGAAGATACATCTCAGGTGGCGAATTTGTTCTTCTTGGGCACCACAAAAGATCAAAGTATCATCAGCGAACATCAGGTGGTTCACGACTAGTGCCTCTGAATCACTGGAACCCACTAAGAACCCTGTCAAATTACCCTGGTCCAATGCGGCAGTCAACATCCGACTCAACGCCTCCATAACCACCACAAACAACAACGGAGAAAGAGGATCTCCTTGACGCAATCCCCGAGAGCTATTAAAGAAACTCGAAGGGGTTCCATTAACAAGAATGGAGAATCTCACCGTTGAAATACAAAAACGTATCCAATCCCTCCATTTTTCCCCCAAACCACATCTTTGAAGCAAATATAGTGGAAAATGTTAGAATGTATTCTTTTATTTACATGATTGATTTGCATTTCCTAGTATAGGTCGATTTATATTTCCTTGTATAAGTTGATTTAGGACTTGTTTATATCGACTTATTCAACTATAAATAGAGACCTATATATTGTAAACAATCAAGTTAATAAGCACAATATAGCCATAAGAACTATTCAGAGTGGTGGACATAGGTGTCTAACATCGAACTACCCATAATTCCTTGCGTTCTTTTCTCTATCTTTGCTTCCGCTATTATTCCCATATTTTATAATTATACACAAATGTCAACATGGTATCAGAGCAGAGGTCCTGAGTTTGAACCATGTCTCTTTAATTTACCTCATAAGGAAGAGTGTTAAAATATTGATTAAATAATTAAATTTACTTCTTCTTATCAGCTTAAGCTTTTTTGGATATAAGAATATATTCTACCAGCAAAAACTAAAAAAGAAAGAAGAAAAGGGAATAAAGCATAGAAAATATTGTCCTAGAAATGCTTCTCAAATACCATGAGATCTTCCCAATACAAAAATCAATCAATAGCCTGAAACATGAGTATAACAGAAGAGGACTTCCCTCCAAAACTTTTTCTTTATGAAAAACCAGCTCAAGAAATGAAAACTTAATTAGTCTAAGGAAAACAGGTAAAAACGAATGCAATGAAGCCTGAAGAAAATTAGAAATTAAATTTAACAAGACTAAGAAAGGAATTGCTCACATGTGAAGCAATTGTAAGATTCAGAGCTACACCACCAGCTTTCAAGCTCATAAGGAAAATCTTGCAATCTGGGTCCTCAGTAAACCTCTTGATGGCAGCATCTCTAGCAGACATGGACATGCTTCCATCTAATTGAACACAATTAATACCGGACTGCAACAGGTTCAATGTATTACTTTCTCTACTTCCATAAAGTGGAAAAAGATCAAAATGAAATTTTAAATTACCTTGTGGAGGGAATAATTTATAAGATCCAAGAATGATGTGAACTGGCTGAAAACAATTCCTTTTGCAGAACCATCCCTTTCAACCATGAACCTAATTTCTTCCCTCTAGAACCATTCAAACTCAGTCAACAGCAAGTGCAAAAATATAACAATTGCGGTAGATATGGACATGCCAGAAAACATATAGGCAAATCAATAAAAAATTCATTAAATAACAAAAAAAGAAAAAGAAAGTGTTAGAGCTTAAGATTAAATGTTAAATTTATCTTCTCTTATTAGCTTAAGCTTTTAGGATAAATAGTAATTTTACAAGGTATCAAATCAGATGTTCTGAGTTCGAACCATGTCTTCATTATTTATCTCCCATTTCAATTAAATATTCCACGTGTTGGGCCTTCCCAATTAAAGAAGAGTTTAAGCTTACACGTAAAATGGAGTGTCAGAATATAGATTAAATGATTAAATTCATCATATCTCATTAGCTTAAGTTTTTTGGATAACTGATAATTTAACAGAAATATAAGTTTTTCTCTTAAAATCCTTGATTTTTGATAGAGAGGGAAGATAATATTCTAATGGCCACATGATGCAGGAAACATAATTATCAAATGATCAAAGGTTATCTTAACCCCATCAATTAATAGTTTTGCGGCAAGTGAAAAATATATACCCCTGCAATAAAGGACACACTAGAAATCATTTCTTTTCATACTTAATCGAAATATCATTGAAAAACACAAAAGTCACAACACAAATACACAAGAAGTATACAAGAAAAATACCTAGTTAGAAAGAGAAAACAAGTCAAGAAATTCATGAAAACTTAGCAAATTAAGATCTAAAGCAGTTGTCCAGTGATAAAAAGTTTTGAAAAAGAAATCCTTTAATTCCATCGTCCACTTGCGATCTTCAAAACTTTTATATTTTTTTTCCCCTCCAAATACACCACACAAGGCAAGAGGCAACCAACTTCCACATAGTTGCACATTGAGCACTACCTCTCAACCCTCTCCAACAAGCGAAAATGTCTACTACTCTTCTAAGCATAACCCAAGCTATCCTACCACGACAGAAGATAGCACTCCACAAAGCACTGGCAATCTCACAATGAAGAAGAAGATGATCCACAATCTCTCAATTCCTCTTGCACATACAATACCAGTCAACCACAATGACACGTCGTCTCCTTAAGTTATCCATGGGGAATGAATATCTTCCCTAGGGTGGTTGTCAAAAAAAAAAAAGTTGCTCTCAAGGAAACATTATGCCACCAAATACTCTTGCAAGGGAAAGGGCCGGTTTCATGAGGTACAATGATGTTAAAGAAAGATCTAACATCAAACATCCATCTCTTGAATCAGAACGTAGCTTGTCTTCACCTCCCTGTCTCAATCTAAAAGAATACAACAAATTAAAAAAGCGAAGTAAAGACATCCACTTCTCAATCATGAGCACTCTGATAAAGCTTACATTCTACTGATAAGAACCACTGGATAACTCCAAGTAATCTACCATTGAAGCATCCTTTATGCGAGTAATACTATACATAACTGAGAAAGTTTTCTTAAGGGCCTGATCCCCACACCACAAGTGATGCCGGAATCTAATCTTGAATTCATCTCGCACCTCAAACCCGGTATGATCATAAAACTCCCCCAGCCCCTCCTGATACTTTTCTATAACTCCACCTCATATGACCCATGAACCTCATTAGAACACCACCCGCCCCACGATCTGCAATATTTAGTGTTCATTACGACTCTCCATAAGGCCTCTCATACAAATAGCACCAAAGCCACTTCCCAAAAGAGCACAGTTGAGCAAAAGCAAGTTTCTAACCTCCAATCCTCCCTCATAAATCGGGGAGCAAACCTTGGACCAACTGACCAGGTGAAATTTGAATTCATCATCTAGCCCGTCCCATAAGAAGTCTCATAACTTCTCTATGTGATTGGCAACGCCATCAAGGGGGAAGAGAGACAATATACATATGCAAACTGAAGTGGGTACTCTTGATTAAAGTAATCCTTCTAACGACAAGTACATATCATTTACCATCTTGCCAAACAACACACAATCTTCCCAATAACACCATCCCATATCAATCTGGCATAAAAGGAGCTCACAACAGAAGGCTAAAATACTTCAAAGGCAAAGAAGACACCCCACAACCTAGAATACTGGCCAACCCATCAACATTACTGACATTACCCACAAAAACAAATTCTGACCTAGCTAGATTAATTTTCAAACCGGATATAGAAAAATATTACTTTTTCACTTTGCCCAAAAAATGAAATCAATTTGTTCCTTGACACTTTTTTTTTTCCTTCTTATTCTTTTAATTCATGGATAGCTATTTTCTCAGAAGATCTTTTTTTTTACCAAATTGAAGCAAGAAACAGTTTTTTTAGATGATCAAAGAATATCCTGGCTCCATCAATTAATGGTTTAGCATTCTCTAAAGTTTGATTAGGCAACCTCCTAGATCAAAAAGCTTGCAATTTCAGGCCTGAAAAATCTGCAACTTAAGCTTCACTATTTCCCCTTTTTCATGGACAGAATAAATTAGAATTTGCTCTTAAAACTGATTATTTATTCACATGCATTTTCCTATTTGAAATGTAAATTGACCACTGCTGTGGCATTGAAGCCGTTTCTTGCAAGATTAAATGTTAAAAGGTTTTCTTAGTTTAGAAGAATGAGAATAAAAGGAAATCACTTCCACAATTGCCTTCAAAGATCTCTATTTGTTCTCTATCATACTCATAGAAAAATATAGACATTACAAGCTAGAAAAAAACATGTCAGCACAAGATAAGATATTCAAATCAATAGAGCTTCTTTTATAGAATTATCAAGGTTGCAATCTAAATTGCAAAAAAAGAAAAGAAAAAAAGAAAAAGAACACGTAATATTTAACAATTTCGTGTACACATACCAAAGCCTCTATTTTTGTGCTTGTCTGAAAATCATCAAGTTGAATTCTGTTCAGAATACTTGAGGATCTGAACCCCTTGATGGTAGTTTTAGAAGCTTGATCTACATTCGCATTTCTAGGCAAATCAACAGTAAGTAATTTTGAACATGAAGGGCATACGGCTTGTCCAATATCAATGAAACAAGCATTACAGAAAACATGCTCACAAGCAGTGACCTGCAACAATAAGAAAAAGCTGTTGGATGGAAAATCAATCAAGGACTAGGTGTAAACCGAGTTACATATACAAAGCTATACACAGGGAATCCAGAAAGCAAGTGCATTATTTCAGGGCAAAAAGGAAAGCAGAGAATACATGTTAGCTTGGCCTATTACTACCCAATAGCAAGTTGTTAAATAATACATTGCAAAATTGGTGAAAAATACATTAGAGATATGTCTCCTAACCAGGGTACTGTATTAAGGGCAAAAATAACAAATTTGAATACCCAAAAACCAAATTAAAACCATAAATCCATGTTCTCCAGCACTACATAGCCTTCATGCAGTTTCAATTTGCATCTAGATGTCAACTCCAATAGTTAACTTTTTTTTTTTTTGATATGTCAATTCCAATAATTAACTATGATGCGATCCTTCAACTCATTAACAAAATGCTGGTCAACCACATATTCAACAACAGCCACACCACTTTTTGTAGGTGGCATGAGTTTGTGTTGCCACCACATCTTCAAGTTGTTTGTCATAAGTTGGTCAGCTTGTCCAGTTGGCAGCTGGCTTTCCTCTTTGTGAAGAATTGTGACGCCATCCTTCTTGCCACATTCATAGTAGCCAACTTAGTGACCACTCTTAGGTTGGCCACTTCAGTTTCTTGCCGCCCAGCCAACTGTGGTGAACCAATTAATTAATCAACCAAGCTTCATCAGTGGGTTTTCTCTTGGTGTGGGTAAAGCAGCCGACTGCCTTATGTTCTCTTTAATTAGAGAGGTTAGTGATAGACCTGCTTACAGAATTAGGATAAAAGAAAATTCTCACCGTGAATGAGTGAGGCTTCGGGTCTACTGGGGGTTTGAGGTTTGAGTGTCTCTCACCACCTTTTGTACTCTATTTTATTAGTGAATTTTGTCTCTGCCTGTGGTCGTCGGATATAGGCTATTGTGCTGAATCACATAAAATTTATGTATCTTGTGTGTAATTGTTATTTTATTTTTTATAAGTAATCACAATTTCATTAAAAAGTGCAAAAGCGCAACCCAAGTAAACAAGAAGCATATGAGAGAAAAGCCTAGCAAGTAGGGGAAAAGATATCTAAAAAAGCATGAAAATTCGAAAAACTATAATATGAGGCAGCAGCACAAAGAAAGTGAGTCTTAAAGAATAAATCCTTTATCCACTAAGGTTCTCTCGTGATCCTCAAAACCACGATTGTTTCTTTCCCGCCATAAATACCACATTAGGCAAGGCAGAATCATCTTCCAAATTGCATCAAGCTGAGACCTAGCCCCTGGACGTCTCCAATAGGCAAAGAGATCTACCATTCTTCTAGGCATAGCCCAAATTAGCCCTACACTGCTAAAGATAGTATTCCGAAGAGCACTTGTGATATCACAATGGAGTAGAATATGATCTACGGATTCCCCATTATTCTTACACATGCAATACCACTCAACCACAATAATATGTTGTTTCCTTGGGTTGTCCATGGTGAGAATTTTCTCTAAGGCGGCCGACCACACAAAGAAAGCCACTCTCAAGGGAGTCTTATTTTGCCAAATACTCCTCCAAGGTAAAGGAATGATATCATGAGTGAAATTGTTATATTAATCTTCTTCCATTTCTCTACTTGTTTGCCATCCAAAATATTAATTTGTTACAATAACTTTATTTGATAGGGAGTCTTGATACAACAAAGGTGCAACAAAGGTATTCATTCAGACTTCCTCAGTTTCATTTCTTCAAGTGTCCAACTAAGATGGAAAAATGAGCTGGCTGCCAAAGATGCAATTTAAAGTCTTTTTGTTTTTTAATCTACTGATAAAGTAACCAAAGGTGTGATTCACAGGTAAGTTAGGTACCCTACTAAGATTGATGTAATAATTTATTATTTGCATTATCTTAATCAGATTTTATTTTATTCATGTATCATCCATCAAGAATTATATTGAAAAACTTTATACCCATAAAATTAAGTAGGTTTAGAGGAACTCACTTCAAAGTATAAAGAAAAAATCTGTGGGTTATTATCAATGTTTATGCTAAAATTCCATACTCCAAAAAGAAAAAAATGCAAAACAAAAAAGATGAACTTACCACAGGATCTTCAGCTAGATGGTGACAGATGCCACAAACTCGTTCACTATTGTCATTATTAACCATGTTTCTATTTCTTAGTGCAGCAGTTCTAGAATATACCACGAGGTAAGGATGATCCACTGCCTGTAGTTTTACACAATAAAAATTAGAGGCATTCGCAAATGAGATTTGTCTGCAGAAATAGCAGATGATTAACAGTTTTTACTTTTTGTAAATTCCACTCTTCTGCTGCTGCCTGGATATGCAAACTACTCTCTAAGAGGATAAAAAAAAATAATGTGGTGGACTCTAAACTTGGTCGGTCAAGCCTAACTCATGAGGAATTCTTGAAAACTCTCATAATCACAAGCTAAATTCTTTTTCTAATTAAAAAAACTTGAAGCTCCAAATATGGAGGGGTCAGATTTTCCAATCAAAAGGGTACACATTTTTTTTGATGAATAATCAAAAGGGCACGCATGATTAACACAAGGCCCCTTCTGAGTATATTTTTGTCCACAGAAGACATACTTTTAAAGGGTAACCAAATGCTACTTTAGGTTTATACTATAATTATTATTCACCTGCCGCAAGCGTGTCAGAAGCTCAAATATGTGAGCGTAGTTATTCATCAAAGTTCCTGCCTGAACATATCTGTAAAGAATAAAGGGAAATTTGAACAAACACGGTGAATTAATTTCAGAAGACAGATGAAATAATTAATTGTGCAGTTTATGTGAACATGTGTGTTTACAAGTATAAAAATAGAATGGAAATAGCTTTTGCCATGTAAAATTGTAGAGGGAATTTCTTTTTTTTTTTGATATGTTAGAGAAATATCATTAAAAAGCGCAAAGCGTAATCAAGTACACATGAAGTATACAAGAAAGGCATCTAAAAGGAAGAAGAAAACAAAACAAGGAAATCATTAACACTAAACACTAAAGGAGCGAGAAATGCAGCCGACCAAGAGTACAAAGAATGAAAGAAAAAGGAAATGAGTTCCTCAATGGTTCTTTCTTTGTCCTCGAACTGTCAATCATTGCGTTCCTTCCACATGCACCACAAAAGGCAACGAGGGACCATCTTCCACACGACCGCACTCCGAGCACGACCACCCGTCCACCAGCAAGCGAATAAATCTACCACCCGAAGAGGCATAACCCAAGACAGACTGAAGCGACTAAAGATGGCGTTCCATAGAGCGCGTCGAACCTCGCAATGGAGAAGAAGATGGTCCACAAACTCCCCATTCATTTTGCACATGCAACATCTATTGATCACGATGACACACTTCTTTCTGAGATTGTCCAATGTGAGGATCTTCCCTTGCACTGCCGTCCAAGCGAAGAAAGCCACTTTCAAGGGAACCTTGGTCCGCCATATACTTTTCCAGGGAAAATGAATATCCTCTTTACAAGCAAGAACCTTGTAAAAAGATCTAACATCAAATTTCTCTTTATGAGAAGGAGACCACCAGAGCTGGTCTTCCCCATCACCATCCACTCTAGTTGAGTACAACAAAGAGAAAAAGGAGGCTAAAATATCCACCTCCCAGTCGTGGGCCGCTTGAAAGAAGCTAACATCCCACTGATAGGACCAGCTACCCACAACCAAATGGTCTGCAACAAGTACATCCTTGTCATGCGCTATGTCATACAAAATTGGGAAAGCTACCTTAAGGGGCACCTCACCACACCACACATCGTCCCAAAAACGGATCCTAGATCTATTTCCCAAAATGAGTCTGGTATGGCTACAAAGCAAACTCCATCCTTTCAAGAGGACAAAAAAAAAATTCATTCAAATGACATTTTTTCTCTTGCAAAACTGATGAAATAAAAGGCTGGACACAAAAAAGGAAGGAGGAAAAGCGAGGAACCCGTTAGGGCAAAATGTTGAACTTCCAGAAAATTGAACTTGAACCTTTAGCATCTAGATCAAGATGAAATGATGTTCGTGATAACATATACATAAATTTGTGGAATTCCAAAACTGAAACACAAAGCAAAAGAGATTGAGGTTGACATACGTATTAAATTGTGCTTGACTTTCATTGTATATCGATTCGTAATAATCTTGTTCTTTGATATCCAAGGCATCCCACCTCAATGAAACCTGCACAAAGATTATGGAAGAATTGAAAGGCGCAAAGGAAAAAAAAATTGATAGAGAAGGGGGGAACTTAGCCATACAGCAATAAAAACTTACAATTCTAGGAGGAAGCGGGAGATCAGCTTTCGTACGTCTTAGCACTATGTTCTTTAAAATTTTGTGTGTAAGCAAAATCATAGCTCTTTGTCCCCCATCACTATTTCCATATCTTTGTATTGGTGTAGCCACATACTTAAAAGGATCAAGAATTCAATGATACTTCAGCAAAGAGTATTTCTATGAAAATAAAAGATGCTTAATAAACAACAAAAAGAAACATGAGAGCAATAACTTTCAGTACTCACTTTATTCCACCAACAAAAATGTCTCACAGAACTATGAGAACAGTTTGAACACTCTTTTAAACTGCAGGTGGCCATCAGAAAAAGTAATCAATTATGATCACATAATTACGCAGAATGGATAATAAAAAAACATGAGAAGCATAAGATAAATCTATGTAAAAGAAAACTAAAAGTTCCTTACTAACAGTCACTGATTCTTGACAACATTTCCTTGTTACCACATAACAAAGTAAAGATGCACTAAAACATTTCCTTATTATGTACATTTTTCTTAATAAATAATCGAGATATCTTTAAAAAGGGCAAAAGGCACAACTCAGGTAACATATGAAATATATAAGAGATGCACCTAAGAAAGAGGAAAAAGAGAAAGTCAAGAAAATCGTGAACACTAAGCAAATTAAGATAGTCTAAGGCAACTGTCTAGAAATAAAGAATTTTGAAAAAAGAAAAACTTCAGTTCCACCACCGTCCTCTTGTGGTCTTCAAAACTTCTGTCATTTCTTTCTCTCCAAAAATACCACAAAAGGTAGAACGAAACCATCTTCTACACTGCTGCATTCTGAAGACTACTGCATGACCCTTCCAACAAGAGAAAAGGTATGCCACTCGTCTAGGCATAACTCAAGGTAACCCAACACCACTAAAAATAGCACCCCATAAGACACTAGCAAACTCACAATGAATTATAAGATGATCCGCAAACTCCTTGCGCCTCATACACATATAATACCAATCAACTATAATAATATGCCGTTTCCTTAGGTTATCCATGATGAAGATCTTCTCTAGGGTGGCCGACCAAACAAAAAACGCCGCATTCATGGCTACCTTATTCCGCCAAATACTCTTCCAAGGGAATTAAGTACTATCATTAGGAACAAGGACGTTATAAGAGGACCTAATGTCAAAAAAACCTCCCTTGGAAGGTGCTCATCAAAGCTTGTCTTCACCTCTTTGTCTTAATCTAAAGGAGTACAAGAAGTTGAGAAACAAAGGAAAGGCATCCACCTTCCAATCGTGAGGCGTTCTGATAAAGCTTACATTCCACTGATAAAAGTCACTAGATAACTCCAAGTGATCTGCTACAAAAGCATCGTTAACACGAGCAATACCATACAAATCTAGGAAAGCTTCCTTAAGGGCCTGATCTCCGCACCACTTATCGTGCAAGAATCTAATCTTGAAGCCGTCTTCCACCTCAAATCTGGTATGGCTAGAAATCTCTCCCCAACCCCTCCTGATATTTCCCCATAGCTCTACCTCATACGACCTATAAACCTAATTTGAACACCACCCACCCCCATAAGCTGCCATATTTAGAATCCACTACAACTCTCCACAAGGCCTCTCTCTCTCTCTCTCTCTCTCTCTCTCTCATGCAAATAGTACCAAAGCCATTTCCCAATAAGAGCATGGTTGAACAAAAGCAAGTTCTGAACCCCAACTCTCCCTAAAAAATAGGAGAACAAGCCTTGAACCAACTTACCAGATGAAATTTGAACTCTTCACCTAACCCACCCCATAAGAAATCTTGATGTAATTTCTCTATGCGATTGGCAACACCAGCAGAGAGGGAAAAAAGAGACATGAAATATGTAGGCAAATTGGATAGGGTGCTCTTGATCAAGGTAATTCTTCCACCCTTAGACGAGTGCATCATCTTCTAGTTCGCCAAACAACACTCGATCTTCTCAATACCACCATCCTAAATAGATTTGACCTTAAAAGAAGCTCCCAACGGAAGACCAAGATATTTTAAAAGCAAATAAGAAGCCCTGCAGCCCAAAATACTGGTCAGTCCATCAACATTATTGACATTACCCACATGAACCAATTTTGACTTAGCTAGATTAATTTCAAACCGGATACAACTTCAAAGGATAAGAATAAGGCACACAGATAGCAGAGGAGGTCTGGGTCTGCCCACCTCTTCCTGTAAAATATTAAGGTGTCATTCGTAAACAGAAGGTGAGAGATCTTAAGAGCAACAATGTTCCTAGACCACATAGAAAAGCCTAAAAGAGAGCCCATCTACAGTAGCAGATAGCATTTTACTTAAAGCCTCCATGACAATGACGAACAACAATGGAGACAAAGGATCTCCTTGACTTAGATCACGGGAGCTACTGAAAAATCTGAACGAAGTGCCATTCACCGAAACAGAAAAGCTGCATTTCTCCCCAAAACCGTAAATCCTCAACAAATATAATAAGAACTCCCAATTGACATGATCATAGACCTTCTCAATATCTAATTTGCAAATCACACCTAGCTCACCAAATCTGATCCTACTATCCAGGCATTCATTAGCTATAAGAACAGAGTCTAGGATTTGCCTACCTCTGAAAAACGCGTTCTGGGGCTTCAAAATAATCCTCTCTGAAACCCTTCTCAACCAATTGGCTAGGAATTTGCCAATATTCTCGTAAACTCCACTCACTAAACTAATAGGTCGAAAATCCTTAACATCAACAACCCCAGATTTGTTCAAAATGAAAGCAATGAATGTGACATTAAGGCTTTTTTCAAACTTGCTTCTGACATGAAAATCATGAAACACCCTCATAATATCTTCTTGATTCACATCTCAACAAGCTTGAAAGAAAGCCATAGTAAAATCATCCGGGCCTGATGTCTTATCACTGTTCATACCTTTCACCACCTCAAGGACTTCACTCAAGTAACTGAGCCATTTACCAACATCGATTCAATAGAGTTTTTTCTCTATCCTGCCGGATTTGAGACAACTGTCCAAACATTCACTAGCTAGGTGTTTGAGGAAAGACAAAGTTATGAGTGATTTAGAGGGGCTACCTTATTGGAGGAGATGAGTTGGAGGCAGAAGTCAAGGGCGCTTTGGTTAAGAGAGAGTAACAAACGCACAAAATTTTTCCATTGAGTTACTTTGCAAGCTCAATATCGCAAAGGCTTTTGACTATGTCAATTGGAATTTCCTTTTGTACATGTTGAGGAGGAGTGGTTTCGGGGAGAAATGGTGCTCTTGGATAGCGCATTGCATATCTTTGGTTCGCTTCTCCATTTTGGTAAATGGCTCTCCAGCTGGCTTTTTCAGTAGCTCTCGTGGGTTGAGGCAGGGCAACCTACTATCTCCTTTTCTCTTCGTTATAGTCATGGAGGCTTTGAGTAAAATGATCACTACTACTGTTGACAGAGGTTTTCCCTCAAGGCTTCTCTGTGGGTTCTAGGCCTCCAGCCGTAAACATCTCACACTTGCTGTTTGCGGATGATACTTTGGTTTTCTGTGGGGCCAACCCTAGTCATCTCCGAGTTCTACCCTTATTTTACGAAGTTGTTTCTGGTTTAAAGATTAATCTAGCTAAGTCTGTTTTGGTTCCTGTGGGTAATGTGGACAACATGGATGAGTTGACTGGCATTCTAGGTTGTGGGACCTCCTCTCTACCCTTGAAGTACATTGGCCTCCTGCTAGGGGCTTCTTACAAGGCAAAGTCTATTTGGGATGTCATTGTGAAAAATATGGAGCGTCGGTTGGCCAGTTGGAAACAGATGTATCTTTCCAAAGGCGGCAGGGTTACCCTTATTAAGAACACACTTTCCAACCTACCTACGTACTTTTCGTCCCTCTTCCCCATACCTGCTAGTGTGACTAATCGAATTGAGAAGCAACAACGAGACTTTCTATGGGGAGGAATTGGTGATGAATTTAAATATCATCTTCTTAGCTGGGCTAAGATTTGCTCCCCGATCTCAGAGGGAGGTATCCGTAACTTAAGAATGTTCAACCACGCTCTTCTAGGTAAATGGCCGTGGTGCTTTGGTATTGAGAGAGATGCTTGGTGGAGAACTGTGGTGGATTCCAAATTTGGCTATTTATGGGGCGAATGGTGCTCTCACGTTCCTACAGGAGCTTTTAGGATGGGATTATGGAAGAATGTTAGAAAAGGTTGGGAGACTTTTTCAGGTTACACTAGATTCGAAGTGGGAGATTGAACCAGGATTAGCTTTTGGCACGATCTGTGGGTTGGGAATATGACTCTCAAGACAGCTTTTCCAGCCTTGTTTGGTATAGCCGTTGCGAAGGACGCCACTGTTGCAAATAACCTAGAGTTCTTGGGTGGTTCCAACCAATGGAACGTGAGCTTTACTAGAGAAGCGCATGATTGGGAGGTAAATGTTTTGGCCTTTCTTCTAGATGCTGCATTCAGGTATAGTCAAAAGAGGTGGCGAAGACAAGCTTTGGTGGGTCCCTTCCAAAAAAGGCCTTTTCAAGGTCAACACTTTTTTTCACTCCTTGACTCATACTATAGGTGCTCGCTTTCCCTGGGAGTGTGTGTGGTGGACCCAAGCCCCCTCAAGGGCGGGCTTCTTTTCGTGGTGCGGCTCTTGGTAAGATCCTCACCTTGGACAATCTCAGGAAGCGTTATGTTATCGTGATAAACAGATGCTGCATGTGCAAAAAGACGGAGGAGTTCGTGGACCATCACCTTCTCCATTGCGATGTGGCTTCTACCTTGTGGTACTCTCTTTTCAGTCTCTTTGAGTTGTCTTGGGTTATGCCACGATGGGTTATTGATCTGCTTGCTTGTTGGTTGTCTTCGGCCCGATCGAGGAGCGCTATGGTGTGGAAAATGGCGCCCATTTGCCTTTTTTGGTGTTTATGAAGGGAAAGAAATAACCGGAGCTTTGAGGACGTGGAGAAGACCTCTGAGGAACTTTTATCCTCCTTCTATCACACTATATCTTTGGACTATGGCTTATGTGTTTCCCTTATCTTTTAGCTTGATTTTCTTACTCGTTTCTCTAGTTAGACGTTTCCTTTTGTATATTTCTAGTGTACTAAGGGGCACCTCACGCTTTTTATGAGATTGGCTTATTACTTATAAAAAAAAACTTCTCTTCATCACATAAAGCTTTCTCTTCCTCCAAACCATCAAGAACTCGTAATTAATCCAAGAGAATCTTTTTATGGTTCTCCACATTACCAAACATCTGCTCATTGTAGACTCTTAAATCAGTGTCGAAGGCCTTAAGTTTACAAGCCAAAATGAAGCTCGGGAAGCCTTGAAAATAATAAGTCCATCATTGTTTGTACATAACAAGTAGAAAGAGGAAACAAACAGGAACACCTCATTTAAACAAGATTTGAACTCTATATCATTGTCCACTCCATTGTTGGCAGGTACCTACATCATTGTAAACCAATTACATACCCTCATTTAACACAAAGGAAAAGAAGATCTGAAAATGTCCCAAAAACCTCCCAACAGTAAAAAGTTGGCAGTACAAGAAAAATAAACGCATGAAATATTCTATCTCAATGAAAAATAAAAAAAGAGGCTTTGCTCATGGTTCAAATTTACCAAATGAAAGAATGATTATCGAATTCTTCAATTTGCATACTAGAAAGAAGAATACTAGTTCAGGTTTCTCAATTGAGCCACTACCAATTGTACATCATATTAATAGATTAAGTCAATCAACTATAGAGCACAGCCAAATGTACACAATTATTTCAAACTTATTATTGCAGTCATAGACAATGCCGAATCACAAAGCATACCTATGATCTAGTGTTCTGCAATCACAGTCCTTACACAAGTAATAAGAATATGGAATTATTCGCAGGAAGCGAACCTGTGCAAACAGCATATCAACTATATAAGTTTGCCAGAGACAGTTGCCTGATTATATAGCAAATTTTTCGTACATGCATTAAACTTACCAAAGAGTAAAGTTCTCCAATATGGTTCTGAAGGGGAGTGCCACTTAAAGCCCATTTGTATGAAGACTCTAAAGCAAAAACGGCTTTGGCAGTATTACAATGTCTAGCTTTTATATAATGGGCCTATTTTCAAATAAAAGAAAAGAAAACTGGTGAAACTACTTCTCAAAAGCACAATCCTTGTAGTAATTGACGTTTTAATCCTTCATTTAATAACAAAAGGAAAACAAACACTCCCACAAAGACAAGTGGACGGATTAAAGTTGCAACAGAAAAACATAAGAAAATAAACAACACAAACAGATACTAGTTTTGGCATGGGACAGTACAGAACAAAAGCAACTTCAACTTGTTATAAAGAATGTTATCAGATTTTTTCTTTTTTTTCTTTTTTTAAGTATTTGTTTGCCAATGAACATGGTTAAATAGAAAAAATGACTAAGAATCCGATCAAGCTTTTCTTTTTTTGGCTGATTATTTGATTAAGAAGAAACATGGAAGCCCACATTTCCGACCACAATAGAGTGTTAGAGGAAAAGAGGAAATAATTAAACAATTTGGCAGCAATAAGAAAATAACACCTATCACAAACATTAATCTTTATAGGAGCAAGACATTAACAGAAATGAAATTCAAGCAGCTATTTCAACCAAAAAGAACTTAAAGATTTGAACATTTTTTAAACTTCTGGCTCTGTACAAAATTTCCAATCACAAGAGATTGGGTTCCCCGGCACATATTCATATTCAGGTCATATTACTTCACTTTATGCTTAGATGTAATGTGAAACCTGGAACCTAGGTTAATACCTGTTTCCAATTACTTACTGGATCATGAAAATGACAGCCATACATGAGGTTATATGAATGCTTTTTAACGATTGACAAAAAAAATGTCCATAGAATGTACAACTGTCAAGTCCTAGGCATTTTAACTCTATATGTTTTCCTCATTGCTAAGATAAAAGGGAAAAAGAAAACTTATCCATTTTGGACAACACTGAGTGTGAGTGTGAGTGTGAGTGTGAGTGCAGATGCTTGTTCATGGAGAGAGAGAGAGAGAGAGAGAGAGAGAGAGAGAGAGAGGGCGAGAGACCATAAAATGGTTGTTAACAAATTCAAAGAAAACCAAGAAGAATGATAAGTCCCCCTTTTTGCAAATAATTTATGCCAACTTACCTCATCCAGAATTAAACGTTCCCATTGCACAGAATGCAAAGGCGATTTCACTCTGGATGAACCTTCAACGCCATCTGAATTTTCATTCCCAAATCTAATTCCCATATCCTTCTCTTTGCTTTGCTGGCACGATTTCTTAAAACTCCCCTCTCCTTTCTTGCCATCACATTCATTCATCTTGTCTTCACGATCAGCAGATTCTGTTTTCTGATTTGACATTACAGTTTTCAATTTTTTCCTTGCTCGTTGAGACTGCTTCTCTGTTCTAACAGCATCGGGCCCGCAAATTTTCAAGTGAATTGACAGTTCACTGTCATAAAATGATTTGTGACAGTGAGGGCACTTCTTCTTGGGAGGCATCATGTACTTTTTGTACTCGGTCCCAACAATATAGTACGATGTTATGACAAAATCATATTCTCTGAACTGTTCAGAATTCTTCTCTCTATTGGCCCCATGATAAACAAGCACCTTGGTACTTCCATCTTTAGTAAACCGACCAATCTCACTCTCCCACTGGCTCACAGCAACTGGAGGACAAATTACAAGGGTGGCTTTAATTCCAGGCAAGACTTTGGATGGACCTGGTAATACTGAGGGGTCATCAGGTTCACAAATCATCCTCTGGACTTGCCGTTTGGCAAGGATGAGTGCAATTGCTTGAATCGTTTTCCCCATTCCCATCTCGTCCGCAAGAATTCCCCCTCTAGTTGAAGACTCTTCCTGTTTGAAAGCCCAGGCCAACCATTCCTTTTGGTGCTTGTACAAAGCCTTGGTCAATTCAGGCGGCGCCTCAGCACTTTCACGAATTACTTCATTCTGATGATCCAAATCAAAATTTTTCTTCAAATCTTCATCAATCCATCTCTCGTGCTCTTCTTCCCAGTGATTCCACATTAGCATTGGCTTTGGACCGTTGGTTGTCTTCTCTTCACATGTTTGCTGCTTGCTCAGCGTGAGGAAATCAATTTCAACAACTCCTTGCTGAGTAAATTGATTTCCGTCTATACCTCCACAATGCACGGCATTCTCTTCCCGAACCGGTCCTCTGTATTCGGCCACATCCTCTTCACAACTCGGTTCTCCATGCTCCACTGTTTTCATATCTGGTCCTGCCATCCTCCTTTCTGTCCAAGGTCTATCATAATCACCATCTTCCCCAACATAAACCTCCATTATATCTTTTGGTTTCTGGTTCAAGTCCAAATCCATTCTCCACCCGTATTCTTCATCTACATTTATACATCATCGTATGTCACCAAAGATAAGACACCACTGAAATAGCTAAAATGGACTGAAAGATTCCATTCAATTTTTTTTTTTTTTTTTTTTTTTTTTTTTTAATGACTGAAAATTTAACCGAAATCGTAAATAATCCCATAAAGAAAAATCAAAAGCACCTCCTCCATCACGGGTATTCGACGGCACGTAAATTTCCAAATCAGAGCCGTATTCGTCAGAGCTATCATCACTAAGCTGAAGCACTTCCACACTGGTTGCTTCTAGTTTAGACAATTTAAATTAAAAGATAATAATAATAATAAGAAGAAGAAAACAAATATCTCAAAAAAAAAAAAAATTATTCTCATTTTCACAGTACACACAGAGCTCCTTTTCATAAGTATGTAAATAAATAAATAAAAGGAAAATATTTCAGCTAGTTTCCTTAGGGGTTTTGTATTTTCTCCATAACCACCCAGGCAAAATTCGAAGGAAAACAAAATAATAAATAAATAGAGAGAGAGAGAGAGAGAGAGAGAGAGAGAGAGAGAGAGAGAGAGAGACTCAAATTTTCCCACGCTTTCGCGGTAATCACACAGGGATAAAAAATCCTCAAGAAAATAAATTAAAAAAAAAAATTGAGTCTGAGACTTTACCATCGACAGGAGCATTAGATATTCGTATACGACTAGGAGGACGAGGCTCCATTGCTTATTCAACAACTTTGAAGAAAAGAAAAAAACAACATAACAAAAGTTAGGGCTTTTTTGGGTTCTTGTTTGTCTCTGGAAAAGAAAAGGAAAGAAAAGAAAAACAGTGTGGAAGATGGAATCATGGAAATGTAGTGAGTCTACGCACGTAAAGTTCAGAATCAGCACCAAATAACTTGTTCGTTAAGGTAAAGCAAATATAAATATATAATACAATATCCAACACGTATCACATTTCTATTCATGTTATCCACACACGTACGAACGTCTAATTTCAACGGGCCTTGGAAGTCCCCAAAAACAGAGGATTTGGTCAATCAACAACAAACGTCTCACATTTCCATCACAATCAGATTAAAAGAAAAGAAAAGAAAAGAAAAAAACCATTCAATTTCTCCACGCCAAACACGGCATTATAGATGGATTCCACTGTCTTCATTCAGTAGAACAAGGCTCTCGACATAAGTATCCAAGTAAAACGAGTCTTTTAGGCCACCAAGAATATTAAGATCCAAGGCTCGTTGGCTGCTTGGTTCGTAAGAAAACAAGTTTCCCATGTCGTCGACCACTAGAACTTCACCATTCTTTGTAAATCCTATCACCCTGTCCAACCTTCCGGGAATGCAAATATCAAACACCTTTGTCCAAGATTCCGCTACTCCATACTCTTTCATCACCCACACGGAGTGAGGCTCCGTCACCGCGATACCCCATTCGTTACAAGGGACAAGCGCAAGCAACCCATCAATCACCGCCAGATTAACGTCCAAGAATTTCACCCCTTCCAAACTCTTGGGCATGGCCAATTCACCAAATGCCTCATCTTCCATATCCAACGACACGATCACATTGCGAAAATCACCCTGGCCCCATGGAGTGTGTACGCGCCAATGAACTGCCCCATTCAAGAAAACCGATACGTAGCACAGTTCGATGACGTAGGGAGGAGGGGGGGTCGTAACAGAGCGCCACGCGCCCATTCGAAGCGAATAAATCTCAACCAGAGGATGAAGAATATGTGTAGGATCTTCAAGATACACAGCCTTCACCAATTTGTAATCATCTGTCTTGGGGTCATACCCAAAGCCAAGAGAACGAATAACTGGACCGTTTGAGGTAAATCCTCCAAAGTTTGCTCCAATGTTAGGGTCCGGAAGTAATATAACTTTTTGTATAGAAGGATTCCAGAGAACATAACGACCCAGAGTTTTTACGGAAAACATAATCCGCGAGACAAACTACACCATTAGATGAACCAACAACGTGCGAGAAATCGTTCATATAACAACCCCTTTTCTCTTCTATTTCTTCTATTTCTTGGTCGAGAGAAAGCTCGCGGGTGCGTATGCCAGGGGAGCTATAGAACGCCAGGTGTTTGTAGGAATGGTTGGCAGGGAATGGATCATCGGAATAATGCAGAGTAAAGCACTGCGTCTGAAAATCGGAGTCGAAATAGTGGAAGAGAAGGTAGGGTGGGTGTTGGGCGTTGGATTTGGAAAGAGCGCGATTGAGGTGGGTGGCGATGAAGTGGGGGCTTGCAATCAGAGAGCACCATGTCTTGCAAACGCACCTGAATCTGATGAGCGACTTCACTGGCAGTCTTGAGAGGATTTCGATGATCACCTCGTTTGGGAGATAGTCTGACATATGGATCGTGTGTAAAGGAATGGAAGACGAGATAAGGTTGAAGGCGTGAGAAGGAGCTTTAGAGATGTTGGGCAAGCACAGCACCAGTAAACGTGTAGTCAACCTTGAGCAGTGTGTTCAGGAAGTGGGAAAGCGTGCGTCTAAACTCTAAGGAGCATAGTGGATGATGGAAATTTTTATCTAATAATTAAAACCCACTTTTTTAGTTTACCTAACCACTTTCAAAACTACCTTTCAACTCCAAATTTAGATTTTTATCTATTTTATTAAAATAATCATTTTTATTCTTTTTTCAAAAAAATAATTGTTAAAAACCTCTCTCCACTCTGCCCATGCGATCTACACCTCTCAAAAATTTTGGACTCCATGCACCCATGCATTCTACACCTAAAAATTTTCAGACTCTCCTTTGTGCTTTCCAAGCTGCTTTCTCTCTCTCTCTCTCCAAAGCCTCCAATGGCTTCTTCACTTACCCGTGAAGATTACGGCGAAGCTGGCAGAGCAAGCTGAGTGGTATGAGGAGATGGTAGAGTACATGGAGAAGCTGGTGACGGGCTCGACCCCAGTGGCGGAGCTGAACTTGGCCGAGTGGAACCTGTTGTTCATGGCCCATCGTGGCGCATCGTGTCGTCGTGGCGCGCGACGTGGTGCATCGTGTCTTCGATTGAGCAAAAGGAGGGGTAGTGTCTTTCCCGTTGGAATCCCGAAGTTGCCGCTCACATGTACGGCAAGGCCAAGTCCAACCTCTACAGGAGAAGAAAACCCAGAGACGAACGTGCTCAAAGAACGCACGTAGAGAAGAAAAAGAAGAAAGAATCTTCGAGAGAGAGAGAGAGAGAACGGAAGATAAACAATATAATATTAATACATCATGGGCGTGACATTGTTCACAAATGGAGCTTTGATCTATTATAGTGTTGGGATACATAATCGGATGAAGTGGTGTTTTCATAAATTTTTTATCTATTATAGATTTACAGTGGGTTTTACATAACCCACTGTTTAGAGCACTAACATTGGAGGCATTAAAGCGGGAGATGAAACGCAGCGTTAGTAACTTTGTGAATGTTAGGCAAGAGGCGAAACACACCGTTTAGTATTTGAAATGTTCGATGGGTTGGGCTTATCTGTTAGTTTGTTAGCAGATTTACTAGGTATAATAACCCATCAAAGTTATTGGGCTAGGTATCGAAAATTAGAAGGTCATTGTTTGTATCTGAAACTTTTAGAGCCTTGGTTGATCTGGAATCAGCCAAACTTGTTACCCAATTCAATATATAAATAGGATAAAAATTTTCTACAAACTTGTTTATAAAAAATTTTATATAACCCACGTATAAAAATGACATGTGTCATTTAAACATGTGAGAAGTACATGTTTTTTTTTTTATTAATGTTATTAAAAAAGCATGTAAGAAGTACATGCTATTAAAACATGTGATTCTCACATGCTAAGGGACACATGTCAATATTATATGCGGGTTGTATAATATTTAATATGAAATTTCTGTCTATATATATATATATATATATGAATGAGAGTCAATTTTATATCAACAACAGTAAATCTTTACAATTTGCTCGTTAAAAAGAAGAGACCAGATTTTGAAACGTACTTCAAAACCTTAATTCTTAGCAAAATTATAAAACAAAACAAAACAAAAACGAACATATACTAGAATTTAGTGATAAAACCTCCAATTAGAATAAATGTGAATATTAACCATAGTATTCCTAAATTTGCCTTTGCCCATAATACGAACTCTAATCTCAGATTTATGCGGTGCTCAAACCCAGATCAGTCTACATCTGAGTCAAATGCTGAGCATCCAGTGGGGGCTCAACAAGCTTGGAAACCCCTCCACATGATCATATAAAAGTCAATTGGGATGCAGCCATCAGTAAACAAAACAGTTCTATTGGGCTTGGGATGGTTGCAAGAGATAGCAAGGGGGATTTTATGGGGGCACGTTGCATGGTATTTCTTCAGAGAACGGAAGCATGTATGGCTGAAGCTTTGGCAGCAATTTGGGCAGTCAAGTTTTGCAAAGAGGTTGGATTCTTTGAGGTGATATTGGAAGGAGATGCAGCACAGGTAGTGAATGACATAATTTCCCCTCTTCCTCATCTAGCTAAAACTGGTCATATCACAGAAAGCATAGTACAAGAGCTTCAAGGTTTTAGATCTGCCAATTTTGTTCACGTGAAAAGGGAGTGTAACAATGTAGCTCATACTTTGGCTAGATTGGCAGTGGAGCAAAATCTCTCGGATGTCTGGCTAGAGGAACCTCCGAACTGTATTGCAGATCTTATTGTTAGGGAACGTTTGTGTCTCTAGATTTCCTTATTGGGGATCATTTTTGTTATCAGTTAATAAGAAGCAGATTTTCTCGTTCAAAAAAAAAAAACTCTAATCTCCCAATTTATTTATTTATTTATTTATTTTTAATTTTTTTCTGTAGAAGCTGGTCCTCAGAAAGAGGATGATTCATTGATTTGGACGTTTAATAGCACTCATGTTCCACCATAGATGATAAACAAAAGATCCAAAAGCAACCCTACATAGAAAAGCTCTAAAAACTTTCTTCCTCCAATTCCCCAGCCTTTCATTCACCACATCTTCCCAACTCAAACGGGGAGCAGCAACATCACACAAGGCCATGCCATTTTTCCAAATACGACCACTATACCTGCAAGCAAAAAATAAGTAGTTTCTATCTTCAATAAAGTGCCTACAAAACACACTTCACGTCTCGTTTATAGCCACTTCAACAACTTATCACTAGTTGTTGAGGTAATTTTCATTGCCAACTAAAAAATAAAACCATGTTTTGGAATTGTGAGTGTTAGATTATATTCTTATATATTGTATTGTCCCATATGGGCTATGTTGTGTATATATCTTTCATGTACTAGCCTATATATATAGGCCTCTCATGTACAGTATTTGTGTGATTCAGAACCTGTGCTCTGATACCATGTTGAGAGAAAGGATATATATTGAATCACACAAATACTATACATGAGAGGCCTATATATATATAGGCTAGTACATGAAAGACATATACACAACATAGCCCATATGGGACAATACAATATATAAGAATATAATCTAACAGTGAGAGGGGCCAAATTAAAGACTATCAATCCACAAATTTTTTTTTTTTTTTTTGTTTTTCACAAAGCATCCCAAGTATCAATGCTAGAATATCTGCCAGATTTTGAAATCATCCAAATCGGTTTCTCACTCTCACCTATATTCACCATAAAAAGCTTGCTTTGAATCACCACAAGGGGAAATGATTTTTGGGGACGAAAAACCGTCTCCCAACAAAAGATATTTTTTGATTAAATTTGGTTTTTTTTTTATATCAAAAAGAGCCTGCAAAGGGACGGTATTTCCCGTCCTCTGCATATCACCTCTCCACCACAAGATCATCTGACCTCACAGGAGCCATCACGTATAATAGAAGAAAGTTTTGAAATCAATAAAGTGCATGCATTTCATATATTCTACCAATTTATCCATTCAATCATCCTTTATATTATGTAATGAAGGATTGAAGGAAATTCATTACATCGGGCGTTGAAGCGGCGGCTCGAATGCAAAGAAATTGTAAATAGAGTGGGCTTTTTCACAAAAGAAAAGCCTGGTTTGGAGAGAAAGTCCAAAGGAGGAAAAATGGGCCCATGATGGCCTACTTAAATTCGTCTACTTTGAAAAAAAAAATATTAGGCCTAGCTTTTGGGAATTAAGCCCAATTGGGCTTAGAGAGTTACTTTAGCCCAAAAAAAGAAAAAAAAATAATTTTCAAGAATAAATCAAGTAGGTCTTAAAAGCTTTAAACGGGATTTTAAAAGAAAATGAGTTGGATATTTCTCTACAATTCATGGGAAATGTTTATTCCAATTTAAAATTGATAAATATTATAAAAAAATACGTTAATATTTTCTCCAAAGCAGAGAATTTTGGTGGAAGATTTTGCCTAGCCCTAACTACACGTTGGAAACTGCCCTACTTTACTTGTACACGTTAACTACTATGTCATGTTAGCCCCTCTTTCAAAAATCATATTCCACACTTTGGTGGTAATCTTCCCAAGTTGCATTTTTTCTCTCTCGATCGATCGAGATTCAAACGAGGCTTTGATCGAGGCTATTGGGAATCACTATTGATGTTAATTATGCTATAATCTCGGTCAATTGAGGCTTGGACATCACTCAAACACGATAATGTACTACAATTTTCTTCAAAAATTTGCTGACCACTTGGTCTACATCAATATTTGAATTCTAGTTGACAATTTATGTTTGATCATCTCTATGTGGATGATAAGCAGAGTTAAATGATTCTTTTCAACAGTTGGTTTAACATGTTCCTGGTAGTATATATGGTCGTCGTAGGCATCTATTGTGGCTACAACGTATGTCTTGTTAACTTAAATGACGAATCGGTTTTTATGAATACATATTTGTTGTTGTTAAAAACTAAGATTGCGGCGTTACAGAGTAATTAAATACTGATAGATGAGTGGAGTCATTAAAAGAGAATGAGCTAGCATCAGATTAGTATCAATCGAGTGGACAATCGTGGACGTTAGCTGTGGAATGTAGTGGTATGTTATAACGATCATAAGTGTCCTATATGACTTAAGTATAATCTTAATAATATGTATTAAGCTCTTAGATGCCTTCCGCTTGCAAATTGGTTTTCAATAATAGATCGAATTGTATTCCTAAGAATTCTAGGGACCTTCTGAATTTGCTATGGTAAATACCACTTATATATGTCAATGAGTTCTTGTGCATGGTAGATGGAGCATTGAGTTCAATATCTATCCTAATAATTGTGGAAAATTAATAAGATTCAATACTCAAAGACGATCAAGACTACTAGTGCCATTCATCATGCATGTTGTTGTGTTAGATGATCATATCCGTGATGGCCCATGTGATAATTGACCTGTTAATTAGCTTGATCTTATGAATTTGATCAAAAGATCTGGAATGATCAGAACGAAAGCATTAGACTTTAATATGATTTGAGATGGTTATCTTTCTTGTATATATATAGATAGCTCTTTCAAATTTCTATGAGAAAGATGATGGCTTCACGTGAGGTGCAATGGCTAGTTTGATTTCATCCTTGCAATTAATCCAACGCCACTGACATTTGATTTTAGGATGATAGAAAGTTAGAAACAAGAGCAGAAGAGAAAATTCAAAATCCAGGGAAAAAATAATTTCGTACTCTTTTTAATTGAAAAAGAGGGAATTTATAATATTATGACTTCATTTGAGAGATGGAAGGTTCACCAATCTTGATTACAGAAAACAAACCTTATCATTAAGAAATTATATAATCTGCAGTAGTGCTGTGACCCCCTTAAGCTTTTCCATAGAAATTAAGCTACTCATAACAAGACAAATTGACTCAAATGCAAGGATGCCAGCTTAAAAAACTTGTTCAACTATGTTTTAAAGACCGTCGCCACTGCCAGACCCACTTCCGAATCCTTGGCTTGCATCAGCGCCACCTCCAACTCCGACTCCAACTCCGATGCCAACTCCAATTCCAAATCCTCCTCCATGGCCGCCACCAACACCGCCTCCTGCACCACCTCCACCTCCTGCACCACCACCAATGCCTCCACCAGCACCACCTCCAACACCTCCACCTGCACCAAACCCACTACCATGACCTGACCCTCCACCTACACCACCACCACCACCACCTCCAGCTCCTCCTCCACCTCCAACACCGCCACCAACTCCACCTCCTCCAACACCTCCACCTGCACCAAACCCACCACCATGGCCTGATCCTCCACCTACACCACCACCGCCACCACCTCCAGCTCCTCCTCCGCCTCCAATACCGCCACTAACTCCACCTCCTACTCCACCACCTGCACCAAACCCACCACCATGACCGGACCCTCCACCTACACCACCACCGCCACCACTTCCACCACCAGCTCCTCCTCCACCTCCAATACCGCCACCTGCTCCACCTCCTACTCCACCACCTACACCAAACCCACCACCATGACCTGACCCTCCACCTACACCGCCACCGCCACCACCTCCAGCTCCTCCTCCACCTCCAACACCGCCACCAGCTCCACCTCCTACTCCACCACCTCCGCCCAAACCACCACCACCACCACCTCCTCCTCCTCCTCCTCCTCCTCCTCCAACACCACCACCAATGCCACCTCCTACCCCACCTCCAGCTCCAAAGCCTCCACCATGCCCTGAACCTCCACCAACTCCACCACCACCACCTTCACCACCTCCACCACCAGCACCAATGCCTCCTCCTGCTCCACCACCTACGCCTCCCCCAGCTCCAAAACCTCCTCCATGACCTGACCCACCTCCAACACCACCTCCTCCTCCTCCACGAAAGCCACCACCTCCAACTCCACCACCAACACCACCTCCAGCACCTGCGCCTCCACCACCACCAAAACCTCCCCCTCCTCCAATGCCACCACCTCTTCCACCACCCAATCCGCCACCACCTCCACGACCACCACCGCATCCTCGTCGGCCTCCAAATCTACAACCATCGTCCCCAAATCTAGTTTTGTGAAGCTTCTCATCTCCAAGAGTGGCTGCGCTCAAATGGAGGATAATGCATAAGACAAGAACACTCAAAGAGAACCATTTGGAAGAGGCACCCATGGCTCCTTGATATTGCGCCTTAATTTGCTATCTGTTTGCATGAAAGCTCTTTATATAGGCTTCGCCCACTTGCCAAATCTAAGCAGCCCAACTAAACAGTAATTAATGAGTGCAATATATATGGTCATCAACGCGCTGGGGCAGTTAGGGGATTGGCTGAAGCATTAACTCAGAAAATGGAAGTCAAAGACCACTCAATTAATTTGTTGCTGATCGTAGGACTTATCTCTTTTTTCTTTTCTTTTTTGTTTTTGTTTTTGTTTTTTGTTTTTTGTTTAATAACTCGTCCGATTTATATATCTAAACTACCTTGCATTCTTGGTTCTCATGTCACTGTTCACATGTTTGATTATTGTTGGATAAAATAGAGATAATTCATTATGTGATGTTTAACACTAAAAGCTTAATACGATATATAATAGTATTTATAATATAAAGTTAATATATAAGTCTTTATACAAGGGCATATTTAAATTCTTAAATACAAGTGAACTATATATTAGCAAACCTCACAAAGATGAGTAGGTAATAGGTATGAAGTACGTTCAACAAAAAGAAATTCTTAATCTAAATGATAAACCCATTGTTATTATAACCACAAATTAAAAGAGCTAGAACATTGTTTTTGTCCTCTATTAATTTGCTCTCAAAAACACTAAAACGCCCATTAAAAAAAAGATACACAATTCAGTTTTTTATTTTTTATTTATTTTTTTTTAAAAAAAACCCTTTACCCACAGCGTGTGCATGCATGCGTTGGTTAGTTTTTTTAAATGTTTTTTGCCTTCTTTTAAAAAAGACTTTTAGGAGTATTTTTATCTTTTTGGAGGATATTGCAATCCCTTTGACAAATTGATACGATACATTGGCAAATCTAGCATCTCTCTCTCTCTCTCTCTCTCTCTCTCTCTCTCTCTCTATATATATATATATATATATATATATATATATATATATATATATATATATATATGTATGTATGTATAAGAAAACTAGGCTTATTCCTTTTAATGATCTACCACTTAATTTGCAATATATGTTTTCCAGTCAAAGGGATTGTAATGTCTTCCAAAAAGATAAAAAATACAAAAAATGCTAGATGCATTAAATCTTTTACTAAAAGATGGATATTAAGATGATGTGGAGCTTATTAATTAGTACCCGTAGCATTTCTTTTCATTAATTGTTTTTATTATTTCTAATGAATAAGCTCTACATCATCTTAGTATCTATCTCTTAGTTAAAAATTTAATATCTCTAGCATTTCTCATATGTATAACAGTTAGCCAATATGATTGGATATGCAATAAAGTATTATCTAACATTATCTCTATGTATGCCTTCGCCTACGTGTATTGAAGTCAGTCAACTCTTCGGCAGGACACTCCACAAATCCGGCCTACATACTCTCTGTCTATCGCATGTTGGCAAATGGCAATGAAAACTCGATCCAGAGATTATTGATTTGTTACTAATTAACGAAACCTCTAGCAGAGAACAGTGAATCCGTGCCTCAAATACCTAGGATTTGGTAATTCAAGCCCTGCCATTTCCATAGAGATTTTTGTCTGGTAGTTAAAGAACAATTAGAGCTTAACTATTCAGTAGTTAGAATAAAAGGATTAAGCTTATGAAAAATGATGATTGAATTTAATTTCAATAAAAGATGCTTAATATGTGAAATATTTAACTAATTAAAATGACCGGTTGCCCAAAAACCTTAAACTTGTAAAAAAAAAAAATAGTGAAGTTAATCATTTCATTAAAATTTAAAATTCTAAAAGTGTGTCATAAAGAGAAAATTTGATCATGGGTGCTGTCTATTCTTTCTAAGGAGTAGACCATATCAAAAGCAAAGCAAAGTGATTATTGTTTTAATGTGTTATGCTTATGATCGAGCAGTTAAAATATGAAAGTTTTTGTTTCCGAAGCCATATATGGGCCGGGGCTAATGCAACGATCTTTTATACTAGTGCAAAATGCAAAATAAGTTCATGTGGTTACACTGATCATTTGTAATAAACTTTTTGTGGTGGTATAAAAATGTTCTAAAAGCTCCATGTGGTATGCAAAAATAAAAAATAGGTCTCTGCATCCAATTTTCATCTTCTTTTTTTTTTTATGAGAATAAACCGTTAAATTTCACATCAGCACCAATCAAAATATTTGATAATAGGTCACCGGCGTCAACTTTTTGGATCGAAGCTAATGTGTTTTCATTTTTATACATTTTTATTTAGGGTCATTAGCGTCGATGCTGATGTGTTTTATTTTATTTTATTTTTTATTTAGGGTCATCAGCGTCGACCATTGAGTGTCAACACTGATGTTAATTAATTAATATATATATATATTTTAATTTAGATATTAAAAATCTTTATCACCGCTAATGGTTAAATATTGTTGTCGTTAGTAGCTTCCCACTTCAACACACGCACAGAAAAGTCGACGCTAATATATAATAGGGGTAGGCAAATTATCCGTTTACTGATTACCGAACCGTCGTTTAAGCGGTAACCGAACCGCCTTTGATTTCGAACCGATTAACCAAACCGACATAAAACGAAACGACATCGTTTTAGTAAAAACGAAATGTTTGATCCTATTTTTTTCCTTTAAAAAAATTAAAACGACGTTGTTTCATTACCCATGTTAACCGAATATTAAAACGACGTAGATGTCAGTCCATTTGGTTAGATCGATCACTCCACTGAAATCTACAGATTAGTAGTCCCCCAAGTGTGGACTTGGATCCTCTCCAGTTTCAACTGGAGAGGATTCTAATTCCCCAAGTGTTTGGTTTAAAGCTGATCGAACACGAAGTAGCCATTTGATTCGAGTGTACGTGTGGACATCAAGATTCAAGATCGTCATCGTCCTTTGATTTACAGCCGAGGGGCAGGGGTAAGATCTAAGTTATATATTATGGACAGAAATTTTCTACAAATTGATTTGTAAAATTTTTTTTACAACTCACATATAAGATTGACATATGTCTTTTAAGCATGTGAGAAGCACATTTTGTTTTATTAATGCTATTAAAAGAGCATGTGAGAAGTACATACTATTAAAACAACATGCGTTTCTCACATGCTTAAACGACACATGTCAATCTTATATGTGAGTTGTATGAAATTTATGTCCATATATTATTAGGGATAATTGCACCGTTGGTCCATGTGGTATGCCATAATTATTTTTCGCTCCCTATGTTTTAAAAAGTGCATGAGGTCCCTGTGGTAAGCAATAATTACAAATCGATCCCTGGCATCAAATTCCGTTAAATTTTTTAACAAATTCCGTCAAATGCCACATCAGCGCCACGTGTCGCCAATAAGATGGTGACACGTGTCCATCTTAATAAAAAATATAAATTTATTAAAAAATAAATAAAAATACTTTTTTTTTTTAAAGAAAAAAAAAAAAAAAAAAGGGAAGCAAGGGGTGGCCATCGGGCCACCCCCAAGCAACTGGGGGTGGCGCGTGGCCACCCCTTGCTTCCCATTTTTCTTTGTTCTTTTTTTTTTTTTAAAAAAAAGTATTTTTATTTATTTTTTAATAAATTTATATTTTTTTTATCAAGATGGACAGCTGATGTGGCATTTGACGGAATCTGTTAAAAAATTTAACAGAATTTGACGCCAGAGATCGATTTGTAATTATTGCTTACTACAGGGACCTCCCGTGCACTTTTTAAACCATAGGGAGTAAAAAATAATTATGGCATACCACATGAACCAATGATGCAATTATCCTATATTATTACCTAAATCATTAAATATTGTGACGTGTCGTTTTGAAGGAAACCCGGCAAGCCCGCCCACCTGCAACAATGTTAAACCCAATTAATCATAGACAACATAACCCACATTAGAAGCAACATTAGTGTTATAATGAGTAATGCTACAGAAAACATGACCTGGAGTGGCATTGTTGTAATAAAAAGAGGAAAAGTTAAATACAAAATTACAGTATTGCCACTCCACGTCATATTTTCCGGATACACTATTGAAACAAAAGTTGCCCGTAGCATTACTCGATCCTATTAGAATGTATAGTTCATATACGTTAATTTGTTTTCTTATAATTAATAATATTTTTTTTTCTTTAGATTTGATTGTACCACTTTATATTCTTCATTATTATATTTCTTTGTAAGGTATATTTAATTTCTTAATTAGTTTAGATCTACTTTAAGTTTACCTGTTCATTACTCATAGGCTCTCTATAAATTGAGAGCAGTTGAATATAATACAATTCAGTCAATAGGCAATACATACGTCTCTTTTCGCCGCCACACTCTCTCTCTCTCTTATATTATATATATATATATATATATATATATATATATATATATATATATATATATATATATGTATGTATTTTAATATGGTATCAAAGTTAAAGATCTCGAGTTCGAACCTTGTTTGAACCCATACATAAGTAAAAATGTTAAAATATAAATTAAATAATTAAATTTCTTCTAAGCCACCTATTATCTCCGGCTTTTGAGATAAATTATGATTTAATAATTTCTTCTAGACATAATATGAGATCACGTTGTTTGTTTGTTGACCAGACTCGATAGCTTTCTAAGAAAAATCTAAATGACTTTCAAATGGTCTACATGCATGGTATATATAGTGGGGAAAATACGGTAAAGGTTAAAAAAAAATAATAATAATAATAATTAAAATTGAACACGTACGGACGTCAACTTACACTATTTGAAGGAAATATGAACGAATCAACCTAGTGAATAGATTTACATTTGCCAATTTAATACATATCCCAATAACAAATAAGGTATTTCAAGCTTTTAATTCAGTTGTAATTTGACTAAAAATTATATATAGGCTAAAGAATATAATTTTTTAAAAAATAAAAAATAAAAAAAATTGAAGAAATAATGTATACTATTTGAAGGAAATATGAACGATTCAACCTAAAGAATACCTATCTATAAAAAAATAAAAATAAATACCTAGTTTAATTACTTACTAATAAAAGGATGTTCAGTTTAATTAGATTTACATCGCTAACTTAATTTTTTACGTTGTTGGACTCCGTGCTTACCCCCCATGTATTTTTAGTAGATGAAAAGAAGGAAAGAGTACTTTAACAAGGTATATATATATAGTCCTTCCTATTATCAAAGGGAAGGTCCAACAAAGAGAAGAAGAAAAAGAAAAAAAGAATGCTCTAAAAAACTTGGAGAGCGTCCCATTTATTTTGCTTTACTTACAACGATGAAACATGTATTCAAACATACTGATCAATTAAGCAAATTTGTGAAAAGATTGTCTTCAAACATGTTTTCAAACAGATGTCACTGGTTTCCTCCGCAAGAAGATCGATCCAAGAAATGAAAATACATTACAATAACTTGGGGGCGCGTAGTCGGGGCGACTGAAGGTCACCCAGCTATCGTACAAAGAAATAATTGCCCATTCGTGGTGGAGTATGCTTTCATCGAGCACCGCCGGTATGCTCTACACTCTACAGTCTACAATTCTTTGGTATTGAGTGTTGTAGTACGTTACAAGCATTTTTTTTTTCCCTCAATCGTAAATTTGGTCATTAAAAATAGAGAAATGTTATTTTGTATTTTTTTCGTTTTAATTTCATATTTACCTGTTGATGTAGCATTTTGTATTCAAATTACCATAAATGTGAATTCACAATACCATGTCAATAGAAAATGATAGAAGAAGGACATGTGTATTAACCCATCACTTAAAAATATGCTTAACCTATTAATTTTGTCTGTGACCGTTTAGTTATTAAAATATCTTGAAAATTAGCTATTGATTTTTCTTTTGACCTTTTGGTCATCAACACACACACACATATATAAGCGTGAGTGAATAGCCCACAAAAAACTGTTCTACAAATTGCCACCAAAGAGCACTAGAAAAGAGAGATTCTTCACATCATGGATTTTCATTGAGATTTAGTGAACCTAATTCAGATATTCATTCAGTTTTACATATATATTCTATATGCATATATAGAACTAGCTAGTTGAAAAGTCTATCTATTGTTTTCTATTCCTTGTGTTTATTCTTTACGGCTTTTCTTCGTGCAGATCAGAGGGTTGTTTATTTGACTTTCGCTTTTGAAAGTGTGTTCGTAACGAAGGCAGACAATATAATCTAATTTTAAAACGTTGCGTGTTAAAGAATCCGATCGTACCGAGTTAAATACTTTTGAGGTACAAATTAACCTTTAAAAATAAACGCTCTTGCATAATTTTATAGCATTGTGAGATCTTTCCACATTTTACTTTCATTGCTTGTATTCTACTTGTCTTATCATTAATTTTTGAATTAGTTTTTTTTTTTTTTTGTTTCAACAAAAAATTTTGCACAATTCAAAATTATTAATTTTCAACAATATTGAGTAGGGAGACGATCATACAACGTACGTTGCTTAGTAACAGATTTGGCATTAGAAAACTTTAATAACACATGACCGTTGGATTTTATTCAAGCTTATGTATATTTTATTTTGAAAAATGGGTGGAAACAAGAGAGAATTGAACGGGAAGTGAGTCGCTCCCTTTGTAGGGTAATATAAATTTTGGGTAGAACTCATCGTTTAAAACTAGCTTGCAAAGAGAGGGTGTTCAAGAGTTTATATATATACTCATGATTAAGCTTACTTAAGCCATGTGGAACACTTAGCATATCGTAACATACAACCACGCTCTGCAACCAGTGGCGGACCCAGCCTTGTGAATATGGCAAAACCAAAAAAAAAAATTGGGGAAAAATTAATTAATTTTTTTTTAAAGAAGAAAAAAATTGGGAAAAATTTTTGGGGCTTGGGGGGGGGGGGGGGGCAGGGCCCCTATGTAGGTCCACCATTGTTTGCAACCGACATCTACCGCGGCCCACTCTATCTCATGGGTCGCCTTCGCCGTGATTCGAACCTGTAACATGGTAGTTGGCGCCTCTGATATCAAATGATACAAACTTCGAGTAGAACTCATAATTTAGATCAGGCTTGGAAGGGAAGGTCCCAAGACTTTATTTACACATGGTTAAGCTTATTCTTAAGTCATATGAAATACTTAAGATCGTAACATGTACGTATAAAGTTTATTGAATTAGAATACCCTAGCCAATCTCATAGGTCATATTGATATGTAATAGCATCAATCTCTAGCGGTAGTAGTAAAAAAGATTACTGAAAAAAAAAAACAAATTTCTATTTTAACTAGTGGTTTTTTAATACACACTCTAATAGTTTATTTATTCTACTCTTTATTTTAAATTAAATATTATTTTTTAATTTTGTTTTTTTCTTTCTCCCTATAGGCTTCGCCGACTTGCCAAATCTGAGCAGTAATTAATGAGTGCAATATGGTCATGTAACGCGTTGGGAGTACAGTTAGGGGATTGGCTGCAACAATATTAATTGAGAAAATGGAAAGTCAAAGAACTCTCAATTAATTTGTTGCTCATTGACCCTGCATTCTTGCCTTGGTAATTTTCGTGCCACTTTTATTTAGCGTAAGGAACTAAGAAGTAATGTTAGAAGTCACTCTTTTGTTATTTTTGTATTCTTTAAAAAAAGATGTAATTTTTAAAATCATCACTGAACTTGTGATTGATTATTATTAAATTTTAATCAAATGATAATTTTAAAAGTCACATCATTGTTGGAAGGACATAAGAGTGACTCGGAAGCAAGTGCACTAAATATCCATTACAACCTTTTATATACAAAATAATCACATTGTTGCGGGAATCATTTAGCGGTAAAAGTATGATTCGTTCTATTAATCTATTAATAGTCGAGGGTCCTTTCGGTTTGTTTGATTATTATTAAGAAAAAAAACAAAAAAACAAAAAAACAAAACCTCATTTCTTTCAAGAATTTAATATTCCTTTACCTATTATAAAAGATTTGAGGAATAATAAACATTCTCGTGATTTATATTCAAAAGAGTCAATTAGAAGTCTAGAAGAAAAAAATAATAATAATAATTTGATTAAGAATTAGATCAATGCTTCTTATTGAATGAGTACAAGTAAATAAATAAATAAATAATTGTTTTCTAAGAGAAATGCAAATGACCTTAAAATGGTCTGTACGTACACAATGTACGTATATGTATTGGTAAATAATTAATTGAAGTTGTTTTTCTGCACGCATGTAATCATGCACACGCGATCGATATATGGAGCAGGCCAGGAGATCATCGACTCTTCAGATTGTTGCCGGCCGGCCGACCGATGACGCTTAATTCTTATACCACAGATAGCATAGATCATAATTCTTCTTCTTGTAATCATACATACATGCATTTTTAGGTTTAATCTTCCAAAGACATACCCTGCACTTATCTTTGTCTCTGCCATAGTCGTAGATGTCAACCCAGTGGACTTGTTTATTCCACTCAAAATGACAGAAGTATTTTGAAGTCCCCCAACTGTTTGGTCTAAAGCCGAACTCGTAGACGCCATTTGGTTTCAGTTTGTGGACACCAAGATCGTTGTCCTTTGATTTACAGTGAACGGTAATATCCAAGCCATTACCTACATCGTTAGTGATTTTGACGGTTCGCTTTGAAGGAAACCCAAAACCATCTGCAACAATATTAAACCCAGCAATCGACAACATTAGCAGCAACATTACATTTCTACCGGATGAAATCATGTTGTCTGCTTGTTTGTTGACGATGCTGGGTGGCTTTCTGATCGACAGAAATCTGAATGACTTTCAAATGGTCTCCGCGCATGCACCGTATATATAGTAGTGGTGATCGATAACTGAAAAAGACCGTAAAGTTTAAAATAGAAAGTGAAAATTATTTACATTTGCTAATTTAATACATATCACAATAACAAATATGTTATTTTAAGCGTTTCTGTTGTAATCCTAGTGAGAATTATATATATTGTGGTGAAAATTAATGGCGAATTAAAGGGTACCGTAAAGTTAAAAAAAGAAAAATTGAAGAAGTCACGGAATACTATTTGAAGGAAAAATATGTATTGACCTAGTGAATGCCTAGTTTACTTGCTGAAAAAATGGTGTTTAATTATAAGTTAGATTAGATTTACATTGCTAATTTAATACATATCCCAATAATAAATATGTTATTTTAACCGTTTTTGTTGTAATCTGAACACGACCCGCGAATTTGCCAAGAACCTAGCACAAATATAACGGATTAGTATTTTTTATATTTGATTTCTGGTCGATCCAAATTAAATCGTTTAATAAACAGATCAATCCCGGGTCAACTTGCTTAACCTATGGGTGACCCGTATAATTATGAAGGTATTCATAAAGGGAATACCTTCAATAAGGATGGGCTGTAAATCTCTCACTTTACAGCAACCGATTATAAGTCGACAAATCATCAAAAACCAAAAAATACAATAAACATGAAAACACCAAATCTTTTAAAACAAATTAAAGAATGACGACAAATCGCTGGAAGCCTCCGCCGGACTGACTCTTTAAGCAGTTTTCCTGTTTCGGAATCCCATATACGAACCACAACATCTTTTCCAGTGCTTATGATGGTCCTATTCAAAGGACCCCAAACCAAACGTTGGGGTCGTGGTCCTTCCTGCACGAGAATAGGAGATCCCCATCCCGGTTGTACTTCAAGAATGTCAACGGCCTTTCATCAAAATCGGCCTCATCTTTCACTCAGAATTCCAAAGAGGAGAAGAATTGAATCAAAAAAAAAAAAAATCCAAAGAGGAGAAAACAGCGTAACTGTAACAAGAATTAGGGTTTTTGAAGACTAAAAAAATGATATGGTGTTTTCATGTCTAATGTTTAGTATGTGTTTAAATGATGTGTCAATATCTCATAGGAGGCCGTAAATGTTGAGTTTTATAGTTCATCCTTATAAAAAGGGCTCTCAATTATAAATATATAAATATATATTGTCAAAATCAATATTTTCAATTATTGTAATTTTTTTTTTTTTAAAAAAAAGAAAAACCTAAACATAAACCTAAAAGTAATGTAAGCGACTATTACTATTACTAAGTAAGTGTGACAGTTCGTGTTTGTGTGTCAGGTTCGGATCGTATTGAAATATGTGTATAAAATTGTATAGGTCAACCTTAACCTAATCAATTTAATTAAATGGGTTAAACTCCTCAACCCTAACCGGCCTTCTAATTTTGTATTGGATTTGTGTCGGGTTCAAATGTCATATCAAAAATTGTATGACATTATGTTCGTATCGGGTTCGAAGGTCATGTTAACAACTGAATCAGTTACAACCTATTCACGCGTAACTATTATTCTTTAGTTTACCCAATGTTATGTGTTGGTGTTTGGGTGTCTGAAGACGGTTGAATGAAATGTCTAAAATAAGAGAGTCAAAGCAAATGGGAAAGAAGTGGCAATTAGATTTCCAATGCTTCTGAATGCAATATACAATATACATGGAGGTTAGTCGGCTCAAATCCACGAGTAATGTTATAAGGAGGACTCATAGATTCTTTAAGTCCTCCTAAAATGATATGGTTTTTGTCTTTTTTTTAAGTCACTGTTTGATGTTTGATAAATCACTATTAAATTTTGACCTAATAATAAGTTTAAAAGCTAGATCAATTTTGGTAGAACTCAAAGAAGACATGAACCCTCCTTATAGCATTACTGCAAACCCACTGCTATAGTGTGTAATTCCAGGCGACGCTTCGGCTTACAAGGAAGGCTCAGTTCACAAGTAATGGGTCTAGTTTTGAGTAATGAGTCTAGTGGCAGTTATTAAAGAATTTATTATTTCTTTTAGGGAAAAATGCAAAATCAGTCTCTGTGGTTGACTTAATTTATAAAGAACTTTATGTAATATAAAATTTATTGAGAGGTCCTTGTGGTAGGCGAAATTGACAAATTAATCATTAAAGTCAAGTTTTGTCCACTACTTGACAAAAATCGTTACGTTGCCACGTCAGACTCAATAAAAATGTCACACATGTCACTCTCAATAAAAAAAATATATTAATCTATTAAAAATTTAAAACTTAAAATATTATTTTTTTAAAAAAAGGGGAGGGGAGGGTTTAGGGGTTGGCCGCGCGCCACCCTAGAGCAGGCTAGGGGTGGCTTGAAGCCCACCCCACTCCGAGGTGGCCCGCGAGCTACCCCAAATGGGGCAGGGGTGGTGCGTAAGCCACCCTTGATAGGGCTAGAGGTGGTGCGCGGCCACCCTCGACCCATAAGGGTGGTGAGGAGCCACCCAGAGGTGGCAGGCGCCACCTCTGAGGGTGGCTCACAGGCTACCCCTCCCCAAATCCAAACCCTATTTTTTTTTCAAATTTTTTTTTAAAAAAAAAAATTGAAGTTTTTAATTTTTAATATATTAATATTTTCTTATTAAGAATGACACGTCTTGTTTTTATTGGGCGTGAGTGGCAACCTAACGGTTTCTGTCAAGGTAGTGGACGAAAATTGACTTCAATGAGTAATTTGTCAATTTTGCCTACCACGGAAAGCTCTCAGTTAATTTTTTATACCATATGAAGTGATTTATAAATTAAGCCAACCACATAAACCAATTTAAAATTTTTCCCTTTCTTTTTCTTTTTAGACATGTCCACACAAGAGGGAGAATGAAAAATTCAAACTAGTGACCTTTGCTTCATGATGCGTGGTCTCCAATCGATTGAGCTACTCATTGGAGATAAATTTTTTCCTTTCTTTTATTTCCTTTTGTCTCCGCATTCTAGAATAGCGAAAGGAGTAGTGTTATACGGCTCACTTTCTTCTCACTATAGTCCGACTTTCCCACCCACATGGCACTCTTTATTAAAAAAAAATAAAAAAATCTCAACTTCTTCTACCTGCATCCCTCCACTTTTTCCACTTTCTAATGCCAGTGGCTCTCGTCAGACTTATCCACGCTCCCTTCCAGAACTTTCCCGACGCAGGAAGAGCAAGCCCCACCCGGCACCAGTACGGCAGATCAATCCCGACCTCCTTGGCCTGGTCCAGAATGTACACGTCATTCGGGCAAACAAACTCTTGTAGCCCTTCAGGGGTAATGAGCTTGATCTTGTGGACGGCCATGGCGGTTATCCACCCTCCATGGCGGTTATATATATAAAGAGTGCCATGTGGGCGGGAGAGTCGGACTATATAGTGAGAAGAAAGTGATCTGTATAAAACTACTCATTAGATTGAATCATGGGTTGCACGAGCAATGCTACATTTCATTATTGTGTTCTTTAAAATTGATGTTACTCTAAAATTTATTATTGAATTTATAATAGACCACTATTAAATTTTGATTTAATTGTGATTTTAAGAGTCACATTAATTTTGAAATAACATAAAAGTGATATGTAGTATTACTCGAGTTGCACTGTTAATTGCAGTAGTGGGTTAATAGTTTGTATCCCCTCAAATTATTTCTCAAATTATAAAATCTTAGCCGTCCTTTGCATCTAATAGTCCAAAATATTTTCCATTTTCAAAAATTAGCACGCCCATTTTGGCTTTAAGCCAAAACTCAAACGCCGTTCCTTTCAGCGCGCCAAACCACCCCCCCCCCCCCCGGCAATTATTCCGTCAGTCAGTATTTAACTCAAACAATTAATATCATGCATCATTAAATCAGGAGGGATTGGCTCTTGAAATGCCAAATTATTATTTTTATTTACATATTTCGGTCATAACACCCGAATAAATCCACTACTATTAACCCTCTATTTTATATCTTACATATAACTGCACAGTACAAAACTGAGTGCCATTGAGATAATTTTATCCAGTTTTTAACACGTACAAACCGACTCTTTTCCATTTCATTTGATATGGAGAGGATCCTTTTCCCATATACAAGGCCTAAGAAATCTCTCTGTGTCTAAACAACAAGTTTCGTCAAATGAGAAATGTAAACAAAAACTTGGGCTGCGAGTACCGATTGATTTTAGATGTTGTAGACCAAGAAGAGACTTGAAGAACAGTGGATGATGCATGCATGGAGATAATGCAGAAATGCTACGTAGTGAGGTGATCGAGGCAGCCCATTTTGCTATATATCCTTGACAGTGATGGAACATGTTTTCTGTTAACGGTACCAATCCCATAGCAGCCACATCAGACTATAGAAACTAATGACAATCAAAGAGATAAGGAAAGAGAGAAAGATGCAGAGATTAAGGTAGTTCGGTCTATGACTTACATTTATTCGTTAAAATCTTATAGGTTACATATTTCCTTTATATTTGATTTGAGTACAATGTTCAATATATAAAGCTTTACATGTGATTTTAATAATTTAAAATACAAACATATCTCTTAATCTAATGTAATTAAATTATCCAAATTCTTTGATTTAGAAAATACAAATCAATATTTATGACAAAGGATTTCTATCCTTTAACACAAGCCACTGGGTTTTCGAGGCGGAGGAGGAATGGAGGTGGTGGTGGTGGAGGGTCAGGTCAGGTCATGGTGGTCGAAGAGCCGTCTCCAACTTGATATGGAGGTGTACAACTTTTTAAACGGTGCGTTTTGTTTGTTTCTGCTTTTGATTGGTTATGATAATGTGTATGTGTGTGAAATTTTGGTGGTTGTGTCTTGTGTTGGATATGTCATATGTTTGATCTGTAATGGTGGTTTGAACTGGCTTTGATTGTGTGGTTTTTTTGTCCTCCGACTGTGCTATAGTTCTAGGGAAACTATTTTCTGGAAAAGTTTTTTTTTCCTCAGGAAGAAAGCTACCTCTTGATCAAGTCTTCATTTTTTCCTCAGGAAAACGGCTAGTTGAATTACTTGTAAGATCTGGTGGTTGGTCTTTTGAGCTTAGATCGAAGCTGCTTTCATGCTTCCCTATGCAATTTTACCTTGTTTTTACAATATTGCTACTTGTTGCTACTGATCCTACTGTATATAGAAGTCTCAGTATGGTTCTTTTGTGGCAGAGAATAGACGTGCTTCAATTGATGTTTCCTTGAAGGCAGCAGGATACATTCAAAAAAAGAAAAAGAAAAAGAAGAGGGGTTGGCGCGCTCCACATTTTAGCCAAGGGGAGCCATCCTCTTAACCGGTCTGGGGTGGCCGAACCACCCCATGGCCACTGCTCTTCTTTTTCTTTTCTTTTTTTCTTTTTTTTTTCATTTTTTTTTAAGTTTTTAATTAACTTTTAAAGATTTTTTATTTTTTATTTTTTTATACTAAAACACGTGTCAACCCTCAACCCTCGGAGGTTGACACCTAACGAGCCGTTAGTTTTTGAACGGAAAATTTGACTGAGATACTAATTTGGTCTTTTTCCAAAACGGATGTATCATCTATTATGCGAATTGAAACTCAAGTACCAAAAATTAAAATTTTCAAGACTCAAATATAAAAAATGTATTTAACCCTATTAATAATAGGCAAACATACGCTAGTTTGCGCTTTATTTCACAATTCACATAATTTTTTATTTTTGTTCTTTTTTAAGGACACAATTCACATAATAAGGTATATAAGAACTCTTTATTTTTATTTTTTTTATTATTATTTTTAAAGTAATTAATAGCTCAAGATGGATGACATGGAAGATCATCTACGAATACTTCCGGCCACTTCTCGCATTTATCATACTTCTTGTTGTCGTGGTTCAATTGACATGGAAGATCATCTCTGATCTTCCAAAAGCATATACTGCACGTACGTATTTACGTCTCTTTCGTAGCTGTAGATGACAACCCAGCGGCTTTTCTTGGTATTCTTCCACCGGAAATTACAGAAGAATTAATTTTGTAGTCCCCCAACTATTTGGTTTAAAGCTGAACACGAAGGTGCCACGTGGTTTGAGCGTTTGGACACCCGACAAACCCACCCGCAACAATATTAAACCCCGTCATAGACAACGACATAAGCCACGTTACTAGCAACAACATTACATTTCTTGATCTTGACGAGACCTTGTTGCTTGTTTGTTGTCTATGCTGGGTGGCTTTCTAGCTATATATATGCTTTCTATATGACAAATCTGAATGACTTTCAAATGGTCCATCTCCTCGCACGGTATATATATATAGTGGTACTGAAAAGGCTATAAAGAAGAAGAAGAAGAAATTGAAGACGTGAATGTATACTATTTGAAGAAATTATGAACGAATCGACTTGTGTGGAGGGAGAGTTTTGCATGGTGTTCCGAGAATCTAGTTAATTAAGATGAAGCTTCAGATACCACGATTAAAAAAAAAAACAAAAAAAATGAATGAATAGATTTACATATATATGCTAATTTAATACATATCCTAATAACAAATATGCTCTTTTAAGCATTTCAGTTGTAACCTAATTAGTGAAAATTATAGGCTCTTTTTACAATTTACAACTTTAGAGTTAGGGACGTGAATGTATGCTCTTTTTACAATTTATTGGCATGGGTTAGAATGTGCTTGGAGTTATGTCCTTTCATATGGCTTTTAAAATTATAATTGAATTTGTGATAAATCATTAATTAATTATTGTTTTAAAAATCACATCAATTTTAGAGTTAGGGACATAAATGTTACGAACGTTTAGTATTACTCTATTTTGATGTGTCAACAAATTGTAAAAGAGTTGCAGATATATTATTTTTAAGAAATATTATAGGTACTAAATTTGTTATTAAGAGATAAATACTAATTAAGATGGTGTGAAACTTAAGAAAATATTGGTACCTGTAGCATTTCTTTGTAAAGGTAAAAACAAAAATATTGGCTTTAAGAACTAAAACTACTATATATATATATATATATATATATATATATATATAGTAAAACCAATGATTTTAAATTGTTATAACTTTATACTACTCGGTTTTCTTTTAATGCTTTTTTCTTTAATTTCATATAACATTTCAAGAATTAAAAATAGAAAATAATTAAGCTCATACATCAAAAGTACTTTTATGAAATAGTTTTTTATTTAATAGGTTATCAATTTAAAATCTTTGTTTTTTATTTCATCTAACTTTTCGAGGTTTAAGTATGAGGAGGTGGTATACATCCTTACTCATAATTAGGATACTGCTATACGTACGTACCTAGCTAGGTTGCCTTTGTTGTGACGACCTAAAATACTTTTCTAAAAATGTTCAATATATATATATATATATAGTAACTACTCGGTGTTTAATGGTATTTTTTATTCTTTCAAATTTCAATGAAATGGAAATACTGCATTTTAAGGCTTGTAATAATGAAATGAAAACTGAGTAATAGTAGTATTTTCAATTGAAAAGAGGGAATTTATAATATTATGACATTTCTCTTTTGATTAGGAAATTACAATATGCATCGTGCAGTGCCGTGAAGACCACAAGCTTTTTTCCCATACAAAGCTAGCTGTAACACGTAGTTTGGGTTAACTGATAACAAGACGACTCGACTCAAAGACTGGTTTTGAGGGACAAAATGTTTTAATGTCCACCACCGCCGCTGCCAGATCCAACTCCAGATCCATGGCCTGCACCAGCACCACCTCCAACTCCAACTCCGATGCCAATTCCAATACCAAATCCTCCGCCATGGCCGCCACCAGCACCGCCACCACCTCCTGCGCCACCACCAACACCTCCACCAGCACCACCTCCACCTCCAACGCCCCCGCCTGCACCAAACCCACCACCATGGCCTAACCCTCCACCTACACCACCACTGCCACCACCTCCAGCTCCTCCTCCACCTCCAACGCCGCCACCAGCTCCACCTCCTACTCCACCACCTGCACCAAACCCACCACCATGACCCGACCCTCCACCTATGCCACCACCACCACCACCTCCAGCTCCTCCTCCACCTCCAACACCGCCACCAGCTCCACCTCCTACACCACCACCTGCACCAAACCCACCACCATGACCTGATCCTCCACCTATGCCACCACCTCCAGCTCCTCCTCCACCTCCAACACCGCCACCAGCTCCACTTCCTACTCCACCACCTGCACCAAACCCACCCCCATGGCCGGATCCTCCGCCCAAACCACCACCACCACCACCTCCCCCTCCTGCACCTCCACCAATGCCACCTCCTACACCACCTCCAGCTCCAAAGCCTCCACCATGTCCTGCACCCCCACCAACTCCACCCCCTCCCCACCTCCACCGCCGCCGCCGCCACCACCAGCACCAATGCCTCCTCCTGCTCCACCACCTACACCTCCCCCAGCTCCAAAACCACCTCCATGACCTGACCCACCTCCAACACCTCCTCCTCCACCACCACCAAAGCCGCCGCCACCACCAACACCGCCTCCAGCTCCACCACCAACACCACCTCCAGCACCTGCACCTCCACCACCACCAAAACCTCCTCCTCCTCCAGCACCTCCTCCAATGCCACCACCTCTTCCACCACCCAAACCGCCGCCACCTCCTCGAGGACCATGACCATAAGGTCGACGACCACCCCACCTACCACCACATCCCCGTCGGCCCCCATATCCACAATCGTCATCACCAAATCTAGTTTTGTCGAGCTTGTCATCTCCAAGAGTACTGATTGCGCTCAAATGGAGGACAATGCATAGAACAAGAACACTCAAAGAGAGCCATTTCGAAGAGACACCCATGGCTTGCTAGCTCCTTGATATTACAGCTTAATTTGCTATCCGTTTGCATGAAAGCTCTCTTTATATAGGCTTCACCCACTTGCCAAATCGATGCATCTCAACTAAATTCAGTAATGGGTGCAATATGGTCTTGTGGCGCGTTGGGACAGTTGGGGGGTTTGGCGGGAACATTAATTGAGAAAATGGAAGTCAGAGAAGACTCAATTAGTTGCACGTAGGACTTGTTTAAAAAATTAAAGAACACTTCGATCTTACTTTTGCATTAAAATAATAATAATAATAATTTAAAAAAAAAAAAAAAAAAAAAAAAAAAAAAAAAACCCAGAAAGGTTATAAGTGAAGTGAAGGAAAAGGATTAGAGAGAGAGAGAGAGGACTAAAATACAGTCTGTAAAACTAGTGAATGAGAGTTTGGTTTAAGCAAGAGTATGTGTAGCTGTTTAAAAAAAAAATTAGTGTGGATAGGGATACTATAACTTTTATAATTAGACTTTTATAAATTGATTTATAATTGATTAAATGAATAAGAAAAAAAATTTGATTTACTAATTTAATTAGTTAGTAACAGACTTGTTAATTATATATTCTTAATCATTTCATTAATTTTAGACTGTTACATCAATTTATAAAGTAATTATAAGAAAAGCTGTAATACCTTGCATTTTCCAAATGAATCATATATATATATATATGTAGAGAGAGAAAGAGAGAGAGAGAGAGAGAGAGAGAGTAGTTGACCTTGATTAGTTGGGGAAAGAATTACAAAATGGATCTCAATTAGTTAGAATAAGGTTGGCTGAGTTGAATATATATTGCCTTATTAAGAAACATCTTGTCGAAGTTTTTCACAACAAATATGATTGTGTATTTAAAAATAAGAGATTAAACTATGAGATATAGCTTAGGAATCAAAATAATATTTTGTTTCTTCAAATAAATGCTGAACCCATTGCATCAATGTGAATTTTGATTCATTGATCAATGATCACGACGTTGGACTCTGGTGTTTTCTTTGACAATGAGAAAACATGCTTTCAAAGAGTCTAACCAACTGTACGTATTAATTACTTCGGGTCTGCATGGGACCATGTGCAATAAGTATTGTCCAGTATGTCTACGTATTCCATGCCTACATGTATACAGAGTCAGTCAACTCGATCTACCGACACTCCAAATCAAAAATCTCATCCAAATAAAAAATCTCATCCAATTTATAAAGAATATATAATGCTACGCTTTAATTTATACTCATTTTACACCAATTGAAGTAGCGTAATGTAAAAAGTAGCATTACTATTTTTTACACTGGTTGATGCATGTAGGTGTTTTAAGTGGCTTTTCATGTCAATCACTAAAAAAAAAAGAAAAAAAAAAAACTACTTAAAACGGGTCATGACAACCAATGTAAAATAAGGATAATAAATAAGTGTGAAGAGTAATATTATTCTTTCTAAAAGTATCCACTGTGTGAATTGGATGAAGTTAAAATTCTCGATTCATTTACATACTGTGTATTATTGGTATGCATACATGTGATTATATATATACACACATGCACGACTACGTACGAGTAGAAACTCTCACGTTCACCATATTGCAATGGAGTCTCACCATTTGCTTAGAGAAGTCTCTTTTTTGTTTTTTTAGAAAGAATAATGTTACTCTTTATACTTATTTTACATCAACTGAAGTAACTTAATGTAAAGAGTAGCATTATTCTTTTTCACACCAGCTGGTCTAGTATATATGTTTAAGTGGCTTTTTAAATCAGTACTAAAAAAAAAAAAAAAGTTTAAAACATGTTGCAACAATCAATGTAAAATAAGTGTGACCTGTGAAGAGTCGTATTATTTGTATCCACGATGAAAACTCGATGAGATTGTCGAGTCATTTACAGACTATGTATTATTGGTCTGCATGTGATTATATATATTTACACACATGACTATGAGTGGAAAGTCTCTCACATTCACATTGCAATGGAGTCTCACCATTTGCTTAGAGAAGTCTCATATGTAAGAAAATTATGATAAAATCAACTTCCCCCCCCCCCCCCCCCCCCTTTCCTTTTTTTTCCTAATTTTATGAATAAGCACCTTTTACTAAAATTACAACCTACTAACAAGCTACTGCAATACAATCAAACTTACAGAGACATTTACAAATTCGATATACAACCAAACTCTCCAAATTCAATTTACAAAGAATCTTGTCTTGGATATATCCCCCATTTACAGCACACACACACACACATATATATATATATATATATATATATATGAATATGATCTGTTTTCTTTTGACTGCTTAAACCTTCCTACACCCCATCACACGAATCCTAATTTTCCAATTAATCTTCTTAATGATTTGCTCCTCTGTTTTCACCAAATTAGCATGCTTTATATCATTTCGTTGTCTTCAGATATAATACACTACCGCTCCCAATACTAGTTTACACAATATGACCTTCAAACTTTTTCCTTTAAGCTTCAATAACTTCTTCCCATTCTATTTTTAGGATTCATAATTGAACATTTCTGTAAAACTTCCCTCTATAATCTTCAACTAAAACCACGCTGAAATCGATCTATTTAAACCCCCAACTCATATATATATAAGGTTTTTTGGTCTATTAACTCCTAACAAGAAATTTTTTTGGCTCCTTTCCGTTTTATCATCTCTTCAATTGGTTTAATCTCATTTGAAACGATAGCTTTATTGTCAAAACTTTTTCTTTTAATATTTCACGGGTTACATATGTTTTGTTAAGTACTAAATGGAATGGATTTAGTAAATCATTGTATTGGAAGAAGACAAGTGTGGACTAGAGGAGTTACACTGCTGACAAAGCTTGATTTCCTAAAGATGTGTGGCAAAGATAATGTAAAATGGGGTTTAGAAAAATATAGAAGATATATGTTTTATTTGTTTTATGTTGAGTTTAGCATAATGTGTTTTTTGTAGAATATAGTGTGTTTTGTATAACAGTTAGTGGGCTGTTCTAACAAAATGAGCAAGAGAATTTAGCTTCAAGAGCAATGTCATCCAGGTGTAAAGCTTTGTGAGAACGCTGGGAAGTACACAATTCATCAAACTAAAGTTTCTCAATTTTAGTACAGAAACTGAGACATTTTTTTTTTTTTTCATTTTCTGAATCTTTGGACAGCGGTTTTCTTTACCCCTTTTTTTTTCAAAAAACTTTCTTTTCAATTTTGCTTAATGATTTTTAATTTGAAGGGAATAATAAAAATATTAAAACTGGGTTATATTTAATTTTCTTAAAATTTGACTTTATTTTGCTTATTGATTTTTAATTTGAAGAGAATAATAAAAATATAAAAACTGGGTTATGTTTAATTTACTTAAAATTTGGCTTTATATATATAATTGGCCCCCTCCCATTAAAATGTCTGGCTCTATCACTGCTAACTTTATGCTTAAAGCGTGTGATTCTCAAAAGTATTTTTAAAATACATATTCTAAGGGCGGATATCAATATAAGAAACTGTATTAGGAAATATTCCTAATAGTTAGTAGATTGGCTTATTTAATTCTTGCAAGCCATTATACAGATGTTAATCCTAAAAAAGGCCAGCTATACGGCTTATTGGATAAGTCAAAGCCTAAGCCCATTCATGAACAACTTGCGAGAAGTTAGTATTGAGTATCTTGGAGATATCAAATCCCGAGATACCCGAGAGTATCTTAGAGATATCAAAGCCTGAGATACCGAATCACGGATAGCTCGGAATCACCCCTCAAAATCAGAGAATCAATTCCCTCCATATCTAAAGTGAACGGTTGAAGTCCCCATTATAAATATGCACAAGTCATGCATCAAGTATATTTTTCAGTTGATATTATTGATTATTGAGAGTTGATACAAATTCTTTCAAAGACTAAATTAAGCATCGGAGTGGAACCAGCTGTACACTCTCAACAAGCTTCTTTGCTAATATTCATTGTTTTACAAGGAATAAAAAATGACTTTCTAGAAGTTTGTGCTACTGTACCAAAAATTGTCTTAACAAACTGAATTGGAAAAATTTCTTCCAACCCAATATAAAGAGAAACTTTGTCCCTATAAGCTATTATCTGGAATCATACAAAATAATCAACAGAGAAAATGGAGAGCCAAAAAAAAAAAACAAGAAGTTGGGTTAAAAAATTCTAATAGAAAGGAGGGAAAAAAAGAATACCATGTTCTATTACAAATTCATTAGCTGTAATGACTTTAATTTGCACAATTCAATAAAGAAACATATCCTGCAATGAGAGTGATCTAATAATGGTTTAACATAAAACTCATTCAAAAGAAAAACAAGGGAGAAAAACTGCTGGCTCGAGTCAAGCCCCAACTTCTCCTAGCCTTCTCCTAGTTCACGTCCAAGATCCTGGCACCCACTCGTGACAGTATCAAAAAAGCCCAATTTGATATCGGATCAAGATCGTCTACAATTATCCTTCTACTTCCGAGGGCGTGTACTGTGGCCTAATGCCCGTCCGCAGAGAAGAGCATTCTTTGGGATTGGATTTTCATCTCTCCATGAATTTGCAGGGGAGTAGACACGGAGATAGAACTGTTGGCCTAAATATTGGCGAGCCCAGTTCTCAGACCTTACATTCCACATACCCACATTGTCCAATGGCATGTAAACAGCAGTCCATGACTTTGGATACACCTGTGATAAGATCAATATATCAGAAAAAATAAAAAATAAAAAATTCCCGAGTTTTGATAACGCTTTTTAGGGAAGATTTTTTGATTTTTTAACAAACAACTTCAACATAAAACACTTAAAACTACTTTCATCTTTATGTTACATCCGAACACTTGTTCAACCAAAAAGCAAAAAGCATCCTATAAAAAGTTTTATCAAACAAGCTAAATTTTCTGTCTGAGTTAGACTATATTTAGAAAGACTAATTTGGAAGAAAGAAGCATGTCTTGCAACTTTAAAATTGAGTCTCATAGGGTGATTCAAGAACAACTAATGGCCTATTAGAATGCAGGTACTTCACTCAGGTTGTGTACAGACTTCAAATGGGCATATTGGAACAGAAGAAAATTAATGGTCCTGTTGAGAGGAAGTTAAAAACTGGGCTTTGTTTGATAAAATTTTTTCTTTCTCCGTTTTGTTTTCTCTTTTCAAAACAAAAACATTAACAAACAAACCAAAACACAAAACACTCAAAACTACTTTCACGTTTACATCACATCAAAATACTTTTTTCAAACAAAAAACACCCTCTAGAAAGCATTAACAAACAAGAGTTTTGCATGACATAAGCATCTATATTATTTTCCAGGAGAGAGAGAAGAAAAAAATAGTGCACGTATCCCTAGACCATTCTTAGAATTAACTTTTTTCAAACACCAGAGAGAGTCTAATATCAGGTAAAATCACAAACTCATGGATGCCCACAACAGATTTCTTAATATACCTGAACAGTGTAACGAGAAATTGTGTCTCTTAAGTTGTAACTTAATCTGCTTGCAGGTGTCCACTGCCCTCCATCCATCCTAAAAAATCTCAAAATGATCATATCTTCAGAAAAGTAGAAAAGATAAGTGCTGTACTTGCAAAATTAGTAGGAAATGTCACTATCCACATCTGTTTTGCAACTTGTAATAAAACTTTTTAACATCTCATATACAACTTAGTTTGTAAGAAATTTATATCCTATATTGTAAACCTACCCGACGGCAAAGAAGCTGTGGCCATTTATGTGCCACGACTGCACAGTGTCTTCGGAATTCTCAAACACAATCTCAACATAGCCTCTGAAGTCGGCAGCCATGACTGAAGTCTGGAGGTAAGCACCACCGCCAGTGGGACTGTCTGAGATGCTTCCAAGGGAAAATACCCCTGAGATCTTGAAGAAGTCAGCAAGCTTAAGTGGCGTATCAGGTGGGATGAAGGACACACTATTGACAGCATATCTCTGCTTGCCATTGATAGCTTGAGCAGAGTTTGCAAGTCTGATTGTGCGAGTGGTGTTGATCATTCCATAATGGTAAGAGCCTTGGGGATTTGGTCTAGGCCCACTTGCTGTGAGATTCCGTCTGGTTTGATGCATGACACAAAATAAGTAAGCTACAATCTAGCTATTATCGAAAAGGTTCAAGAAATCACAGAACATGTAGAGTGAGAGTTTTTCTTCCTATAAAAATGAAACATTTACAATCAGCTCCCCCAAAGAACATATTAAATAGAATTCGGTACTGTTAAGAATATCAATTAAATGATTAAATCAATCATTTTCTATTCGCTTGAGCTTTTGGGACAAGTGATGATTTAACATAGTATTAAAGCCAAGAGTCATGAGTTCGAACTTTGTCTCCGTCATTTACATTCCATTTCAATTAAATATTCCACGTGTTGGACTTCGCTTTTAGGATAAGTAGTGATTTAACATGTACCTAATAGATCGAGCTTGTTCTAGAGACCAATCAATCTGTATAGTTGGGCCACCAGGAGGAGGGCCAGAAACACTTCCTGCCGAGTTACTATAATGAAGAATGGAGGTTGCTGTGAGCACTTGGGAGGTAAAACGAGTTGAGACAACAATGTAGTAATCTTGTCCTGGCTGATCAGCTGTGACCAATACAGAGTAGGATTGCCCCAAATGGATGTCAAGGGAATCATAAGTGTTCTGGAGTGTGTGAGTTCCTTCCACCTCTACCAGCAGCATCTTGTGGCCCTGGATTCTGAAATTGATAGAGGTTGTAAGCCCCACATTTGATATTCGAAACCTGTAAGTCTTGCCTGCCCAACAAGTTGGATAAAAGTTCTATAAATACCAAAGTTATATGCATAAAAAGGAACTAAGCTAACTTCTTGCATTCCTGCTAAATCAAAATTAGTTACCTTGATCAACTGTGAATGTGTACCCATTTGAACTGCGACCATTGATAAGAAGTCCATCAGGGAAGGGAAGATCACTCCCACCGTCTAAAATTGCTCTCAAATCCTGCAACATTCAATACAAGACTATGAATAAGCATTATATAACATGCTTATATACACCTCTAAGCATTTATCTAACATCATAAACCATTATATCTTCAAAGTTTTAGCAAAATCAATACACAATGTACAATGAGGTAGTTAAGATTTGTTCTAAGCAAGCACTTACAGTGTGATTTTTCTTGTACCAATCACCAGCCAATATGGTGAAATCTCCAGAAGGAGGTGGGAAAGGTACTGGAATGACTGAGCGGCTAGCGATTTTGAATCCACCATACCCTCCTGCAGCCTTGTGTAAGGCAAGGGAAGGGTAGTAGAAGTAGCTACCAATCTGATCCTTGACTTGGAGAACATAAGTGAAGTTCTGCCCTGGTGGGATGGGGCAGTTTGTGCCATACACTCCATCCTGCCATGAGTTCCTTCTCTGCTGTACACCATTCCTAAAAATGAACCACACTACCTTACACTTAGTGTCACAGTACCTTTAGGCTTGTTTCATGCCCAAAATTTTTTTAAAAAAAAGGTGGGGGGGGGGGGGAGAGAATTTATTTATTTGTATATTTTTTATGAATAACATTTTTCATAGCACACAAAGAATTACACTCCACTGGACCTCAAGTTGCTCAGCAACTTTACAACAAAGAAATCAAGCTAACCCAAACAGCTAAGGATTAGAACCATCATTTGCCTAGTCCACAGTATGCCATAAATAATCAACATGCTCTAGAAATTGATTCCTTTACAATACGACTATATGGTGTATAATATATTATTAAGAAAGGGAAACTTAACATGCACTCCCGAAGTATAAGCGGTTTCGCAATCATAATCTCAAAATCTAAACATTTGCAATGTCGATATCCCATGTTTCAACCCTATTTAATTTCACCATTTTTTTTTTTTGTTAAAATGTCCAAAATGCCCCCTTTTTTAAGAAAAAAAAAATGTGAAAATTCAGAAAAACAAAAATGCCTTGGACTCGCCCACGGCTTGGCTGTGGGTCTCGTGGGTCACTAGAATTTTGAATTTATTTTTTTAATTTCACTTTAAAAAAAAAAAATGAGTGAAATTAAAAGGGTTGAGCATGAGATACCAACATTGTAAAATTTTAAACTTCAAGGTTATGATTGCAAAACTACTAATACTTCGAGGGATGTAAACGAAGTTTCCCTTACTAAGAACTTAAAATTGCATAAATACACGTGAATCCCACACTGGATTGAAATGGGTCTCTCTTTTTTTTCTTTTTTTTCGTTTTTTTTTTTTTTTTTTTTTTCTGAAAAATACAGGGGAAACGGGATTACAGGGGGTGTTTGACTGTTTTCCACTCTTAAATGGAATGGAATGGAAAATGGGGTGGGAGATGAGAATGATTCCAAAAACTTGATGGGAAGTGACCCATTTGTCAAAAAGGTGTGCTCTGGAATAAGCACATCTCGACAATTTAGTAGCTGACCAACTAGGGAACAAAGGCAGATTCTGATGGATATCAGCAAGAATTGGGGCAATATACAATGTGCGGTTCAAAAATTTGCATATTCAGAAAGTGTGGATGGAAACAATACAAAAATTTGGTCCCCCATCTACAGGCATATCCAATCCTCCCATTCGGCCAACTGGCCGGTTCCACCCATTCAACATGACCACGCACAACCAATGGGGGTCTAAAGAAAGAATTTGCCTTGAAATTTTTCATGTTTTTCACACCATGGCCAAATGAAATTGGTTCATTGCTGCAATAAATCCAACAAATGGGTTCCCAAAGTCTAAATGTAGCAGAAAGAACAGTTCACAATGAGAAAATGCATATACAAACACACAGGCATAGAAATATATAAGAAAGAAAGAAAGAAAAGGAAAAGCACTAACCAAGAGAGGAGGAAAGGCTCGTCCAAGCTATTGAAGACACTGATAATCAAGTTATCATTGGTGACAGAATCGATTTGTGGCCCTGGAAATTGCCCGTTGATCAATATACCCTGCCATTTTGATTTGACAAAGTAAATATTAATAAGAACATACAAAAAAGAAAAAAAGGGGGAGCAAAAGTAAAAATAATAAGGAAATTAGGGAAGCAACCTGTTGTTTTACTCCAAGAGGGTAGATGTCACCATAGGTGACATTCCAGTTATAGAACCTGTAAGGGTCTTCTCCACTTGCGCAGGCCACCAGCAAGACCACCAAAATGACTGAGCAAAAACTCCTATTCTCCCCCATCTCTCTCTCTCTCTAAACCAAATGGGTGGTGTTTCTTCAGTAGAATGGAGAAGTGGGATTGATGTAGAAAGAGAAAGCTTGAAACAGAGAAGTAAATCTCTCTTCTTTCTGTAAAGCTTCAAAACACTCTCTTATCTCTTCTTCTTTATTTCCTTTTGCCTTTTACGCTTTGAGACTCTGAGAGTAGTCTCTTTCTTCGGCGGGACAATAATTACAATGTCGGTGTTGACAGTGTTGTGAAAGGATCGCTGTCTACCAGAGTCCAGAGGATTCCAAGCAGTGCAGCCAATTGTCAGATTCGTATGAGCTGTACTTGCAGCATCCATGTTAAAAAATCCGCGTTCTTCCTCAGACCACACCGCGTCCCTCGGATTCTGTGAAGAGAGGGTGACATCACTGGATAAACAATTAATATGCATGGTGTGGTACTCCTAATCCAACGTAGTTGGTCATTGATACTCGTTTTACAAAAGGTCAAAAATGTCGATTTGACTTATATTTTGAGGGTGAGGTTCTTACAATATTTTTAGGTTTTTATTCTATTTCAATTTTGACTCTAAATTTTTAATTTCAACAATTATGTTTTTAGATTTTCCTCTTGTTTTAAATAATTTTTTTCTTTAATTTATTGTCCATTTAAAAAAAGTTATATCATATCGAATTAATCAATTAATATCATATGATTCTCATTTGACATATTTATTTAAAATTATAAATATATCATAAATAAATATTAAGAAAAAAAAATAGTGACGGGTGGCCAACCACATTTAATTGGCTTGCAGGTGTTTAGAGGTGTAGCCACCCCCAATACTCCAAGGCAACATTGTCCCTCACTGAAGAGGGGCGGTACCCCTCATCAATTAATGGCATCGACTCATCGGAGGGCCAGCTACTTCTCTAGTTTTAAAAATAAATTATTTTTTTATTTAGAATATATTTATAATTTAAAATAACTTCATCATGTGGCATGTAAAATTGGTACATAATATGTCAAATGAAGGTCACATTGCATTAACTAAAACCAAAAGAAAATTTAAGGATCTAATTATTGAAATTAAAAATTTATAGACTAAATAAAACCAAATGAAAAGTTAAAGATTAAATTTGATTTGTTTTTTCCAAAATATTAATCTATACTGACGATTTATTTATGTAATATATTGATTGTACCAAAAAAAAATGCAATATTTGAAATGGAATTTTTTTATTTTTTATTTTTGAATAGATTTGAAGTGGAAATTAAGTCGGACCGAGGTTACCCTCAACTAAAAGGAATAGGATCCTGTCCTAGTCCTTCTAAATTTCTAATGATATAAATGATATGTCAACTTATTAAATATAATAATAATAAATTTAATTATAAAATAATTCATTTCATTTTCCATACTCGAGAATCGGATTCCAGTATTCCACCATGAACCGTGTCCGAGATCGGCGGACAATTTATTACTCTGCAGTTTTCAGATTTAAATAAATATAGAAGTCGGTGCAGGAAAAAGAAACTAGGGGAACCATGTGCATTAATAATTAGCTACAAGTCTTACTGCATTAGGAAAGACTTCGGTTCCAAACCTTATTATATGTTATTATAAAGCAAGTTGGACCCAACATGTACCATTTCTTTTTTCTATTTTATTTTAGCTTTTTTAAGGATTAAATATAGTACACACCGACACGAATAATCTTTAACTCTAATTATTAAAGAAACATGTTTCGGTATAATATATGCCTAGTCTTTAGATTAATTAACGACCGGAGGCATCAAAACAATGCTATTCGAGTCAAATTGATAGATTTTTTCTTACAATAATCAAACAAAACTCTTCTTTAGATTGACATAGAAGCCATCTTTTTTATTTTTAATTCAATCTATCAATCTTTTTTTAATAAAAAAGGACTTTAATACTGGGTTCAGCAAATACAACCTCAATCAGGGCTTCTTGCATATAGACTACTCTAATATCTTCGATCTGACATGAGATGCCTTTCAATTCTGCAAGATGTTCAATACAACTCTAACATCGTCAATCAATTGGCCATATCTACTCTAATTATCGTTGTCCTTTTTTCAGTGCCTGTAAAATCGGATAAGCTTTTACTTTCTGCAGACCCAATTATTTAGTAAAAAAAAGTCTTCAGAGACACCATAACTTTAACAATTCACCAAATATATGATGCGTAGTTTAGGAACTAACATGCGATTGCACATTTATAACATGCTATTCTGTAAAATCTTTTTTGTGGATTCAATGTTTTAAATCTATATAACATTTTCCAAAGGTATACTAAGTCTGTTTGTTAATGTATTTTGATAAATATTTGTTGCTTTTGATTTTTATACAACAATATTGGCAATGGCAGAGCAACATGGTGGCTTGGGGGGGCCACCATGTTTTCCACTAAAACAATTTAAAAATATTATTATAATTTTTTTAAAATTAAAATTTTACTCTCTAATTTTATTTTATTTTTTAATGTTTCTACTTTACCTCTTCAAATCCTAAATGTTAACTCTGCCCCTTAATATTAGCCACCAATTAATGAAATTCTTAATTAACTGCATAAAATAATGCTATGGCATTTGGGGTCAATAGTAATTTGGGAAGGCTTTTCAGTGTAAGAAATAAATAAGGCTATTAAGCTGGGGGAAAATCCCCTTAATCCCTTTCCTTCACTCAAATAAATAAATTAAAGTGCGTTATTTCTCTCGCACTACAATTAATAATGCATTTATATGCAAACGCAACGCAAGCAACCGATGGTTAACTATTATTTGTTTTCTTATCAAAAAATAAAATAAAATTATTACTTGTTTTTAATTAGAATTTTTGTATAGACAAAAAAGACCTCTCTCCCTTTTTCCAGAAACTTCTCCCCACCGGTTCTTGTTGCTTGCCGGGGGAGGCTTGTCCAAGCCTCCCTCCTCTCGGTTTTTGTTTCTTCTCTTAGCCCTTTTCGGGCTAGAGAGGTTTTGTTTCTCCTTGATTTTCTTCAGTGGAGGCTAGAGTCTCCCAGCCACTAGGGCTGTTTTGAGTTTTGAGTCCCCCCGAACTTGTTCTGGTGGTGATTTTTAGTCCTTCTAGTCCGTTTGGACTATGGAAGTTTGTGTAGTCTTTTAGTTTTCATTGGTTGGCAGGAAAAAATTTCAGAGAGGCATCGGAGGGGGAGAATCCGCCGATCGTGCCGCTGGCGGAAGATCTTGGTTGGGTTTAAGTTTTTATCACTCTTTGAGGCTAGATCTGCGCTGTTTCATAGCCCCCTAGTCGACACACGCCCCCTTGTCTTGCTCATCATCGTCCTCTGGTTCAGACACTACCTTCTATGGCCAGAAAGCTCAGCAGTGATCGGCGCGTGGTATCCACGCGCCAGGGTGTTCTTTCACACTTTGGGCAGGGCGTGATGGCCACGTCTCATATCTTTGCCGTGTCTGGTGGTGCCCAGGGTTTTTTTGTTTTAGGCTGTTGTAGGGGTTTGTCCTGTGGCGGCACGTGCGTTGCGCGCGCCATCTCCGGTGGTGTTTCCTCCGACGATAATTCCTGCGTTTGGTGTTTTTTTGCTTTTGACAGATTGCATTTAACAGTTTGCTTTGGGTTTGATTTAGCCTGGTCATTGCTTTTAAGCACAAGTTTGTGACCGATTTCATAATGCAAGTAGAGGTTCATATCTCAACGTAGAGGCACATTTCTGTTGGTTAGGTTTATTGGTTGCAGCTGTTGGTATAATCTGTGTTCTGAGTAACTGTAATGGGGTACTTGTATTACGTTGAGTTTCTGTAATCTGTATCTTTGTTACCCTTTGGGAGTTATTAATGAAATCATTACACTTTTTCCTAAAAAAAAAAAAAAATAAAAAAAAATAAAAAAAATTAGAATTTTTGTGTGAAATTAATTTGAATGAAAATGCCAACACATCCTTAATTGCGTTACAGCTGCCATATACGGACCATAGCTATAGCATTAATTGGGCCTACTTTTGTAGGGCAACACCCCCCCCCCACCTTTTTTTTTTTTTTTAAGAGCAAGATTAGATTTCATTAACTAAAAATAAGCAAAATACATAAAGAAGACGTGGGAAACCACACAAAAATTCATACTACAATTAGGGATAAATGCAAATTATATTGAAAAAATTATAAAAATCATAGGAAAAATTACGAAAGAAATTATGAGAGCTGCACAAAAGAGAGTTTAAGAGAAATAGAAAAGTTATATGCTTGGGTTACTATGCATATGACCAAAGGGTCATACTGATTTTTGACGCATCTAACTGTCCAAAATCATTTGATCTAGTAATCATAAATCGTAGCCATTAAATCTAACATCATGGACAACTTAAATAACATATTGTATCAACTTGTAAAAAAAATATTAATTAAATGATTAAATTTATCATTTTCTATCTACTTAAACTTTTAAAATAACCATACTTTAACCGGCATTAAGTCATTATCCTTTGTTTTGACAAATACTCCATACAATTTCTAGTTTTGTTATTGTGATTTAAAAATTTAGTTGAGGATTTTTGGTTTTTTTTTTTTAAAAAAAAAATTCTATATTAGTTAACTTCTTAATTTAAAGCATTCAAACTAATATATTTTCTTATTTCACGTTTACATATTGTTGTACCTTTGAAATTAATTTTTAACTTTTTCAATCGACCCTGTAATTTGATCAGTAATCCATTGATTGAATCCCACGGCCCAAGTCCACTTAGATTGGGTCAAAGTCCACTTAGACTTTTTAGTGCTTAATGTCCTACATCAAAAGCCCAAACTGTATAAAGTTGTAGCTTGGGAACCCAAGCCTAGTCTTAAGGTGGGCTAGTCCCTTTTTTTTTTTTTTTTTTTTTTGGCTGGAAGATTTTTTTCTTCGTCTCATTTTATTGAATTAAAATATGTTATTAGATTATGCAATTTTCACATACAATTTTATTACATGTACATACTCTAAAAATATATGTCAATTCTGAAAGCATGTTGTTATCACATATATTTTTTTATTCTTATGTGTATTAAAAATACATGTGAAAATTATATACTCTAAAGATATATGTCAATTTAGTAGATTGGGTCGGAAGAAATTCAAACCCAATTTAAAGAAAAATTGTACCCTCAAATTATATAATTGATTCTAATTTATGCTCCGTTTGTTTCGGTATAAAATGGTTTTCGTCGTAAAATAGTTTCAGACTTTCAGGGAAGTCATTTTTCAAAAAAATATTTTCCGTCGAAATCATTTTTCAGTGTTTGGCGCGTACGGAAAATTACAAATATTTTTTATATTTTAATTTAATCATATTAATTTAAAAAAATTAACTTTTATTCACAAAATAAAAAATATTAATATAAAAATATAAAAATATTTTTTTAAATTTGGCATATACAAATTCCGGCAAAAGTTGCCGGAATCCGGCACAAACCTGCCGGATCCGGCCAGATGCCGGGGATCCGGCCGTTCTAGTCGGATCTCCGGCGTTCTGGCCGGATCCGGGCTGGGATCCGGCCAGATTCTGGCCAGTCTTGTCGGAATCCTGCGACATCTGCCGGACATCGCCGGATTCCTGCTTAATTTGTTGAATTCCGGCACCGATCGGAGTCGGAATCTGACTTGTCGAAATTCGGCAATAATCAACTGCTTGAATGTAAAGGTCGACTGGGTTGTTTAAAAAAGAATCGACTGCATCTACTATTTACGGAAAATGATTTACGCTTTTAAAAAGCGTAAATCATTTTTCGAAATTTATTAAGCATTTTTGGTCAAATGGAAATCATTTTCTGGTTGACTATCATTTTCACTCCTATCAAACACCGAAAAATACCGAAACTATTTTTCAGAAATCAACGGGGGAATTAGAGAAAAAGAAACACGAGTTGCTCTAATTAGATGAACGATATATTTTCAAGTCTGGACAAAGTCAGTCTCTAGGCATGAACGATCTACTTCTATAGGACCACGCATGGCATATTGGCATGGGCTTGAGGCAAGCAAATTAATTAATATTGATGTAAGTATAAAATCTGGTTTTAACATTATTGTATTTAATGGTATAGATAATGCCAAATATTAATATATTAGCATATCATTAAAAAATTTATATAATATAAATGTTTGGGTTTGCGATTTGAAAAAATGATTTTTAAAAATACAGTTAAGTGTTTGGCAAAATCACAGTTTAGCCTTTAAAATTGCAGGTTATCCTTTAAAATTATGTGTTTTTCAAAAAGCACCATATTACTTGCGATTTAAAAATGAAGAAAAAAATTGTGTTTCAAATCGCAATTTTTAAAAGAGTAATGATTCACTACCACCTAAATATACAACTTTTCACCACCTTGCTTATGTGGCAAGGTGGTCCTCCACCTTAATTTATTTTTGAAAAATAAAAAAACTCAAAAAATAATGGGGGACCACCTTGCCACATAGGCAAGATGGTAAAAAGTTGTATCTTTGGGTGGCATTGAATCATTACTCTTTTTAAAAAATGCAATTATCAAACGATTCATTTTCTGAGATTTAGTTTAAAATCACTTTTTCTTTACGAAATTACAATACCAAACACATTCTTAACAACATTAAATACCAATCATAAAAATGGCTCTTTTTCAACCTTTTTAATCTTTTTTTTTTAAAGAAAAACTTCACTTACCATCATTGATCTTTCATCATTTTTACAATCATACTTATAAACTTTAAAAAATGTGAATTTAGGCTATTCATCATTTATTTTATTTTTTTCATCACTCCTTTAAAATTTTTCGTAAAAATGCTAACGGAGGGGTTTTAAAATTTCTAAAATACTTATCTTTGAAATTTTTTATTAAAAAGAATTAGAGTATTTTAAAATTTTTGATAGAATTTAACAAAAATATCTTAATGGACGAGCGAAATTAAAAAAAAAATTAAAAAGATTAATACATTAAATTGACACATTTTTAAAATTTATAACTATGATTACAAAAATAAAGAAAAAACGTAACGTAAGTGAATTTGTGTTTTTTTTTTTTCAACCTTTGGTAGACCATGTGACAGATAAGTTTCAGCCGTCTATTCAAATGACAACTTTAGATTGGCTTTATACAAGATGCCGGCTCTGAGTATCCAAGACAGTGACCGTCACTTTAGCTTTACCATTAGTTCTAAAAATATCTACACGCACCTCTCACGTGTTTTGCTTTTTTGGTGAGCATTAGGTAGCACGTGAAAAAGAATAGATAAAGCGGTCGTTCTCGAGCACACAAAAATGGCGTGAATTTTTAGTGTATAGTACACTACAAAACCCACAAATATAAGTAGTTTATTTACAGTCTTGGTGGCCGGCTTCTCCGTTTTTGTTTCTTTGGAGGGATGCTAAAATGCCACGTGGGTTACTTCGTTGCAACTCATTATAGAAGGAGAAGAAGGAGAAGAGATTGAGAGCAAAGAGAAGTGGGGATGGGTGCGATGAGGGCGGCGATCGGAGATGCAATATTGACATCCCTGTGGGTGTTCAGCACGCCGATGATGGGAATCCTTACACCCATCATAGCTACATACGTCGGCGTTCAAGCCAAGTCACTGGCCGGCCTCTTCATCACCACCATCCTCGCCTCCGGTCTTGTACTGACGTTCAGGTTGATTGATCACAAGGTCTTGGGGGCGCCAGCTTCAATCCCTCCACCACCGTCTCGTTCTACGCCGCCGGCCTTAAACCCGACTCGTCTCTAATCTCCATGGCCGTGCAGTTTCCTGCTCAGGCGGCCGGCGGGCTGGTTGGTGCCAAAGCTATACTGCAAGTTCTGCCAAGCCAATACAAACAGAAGCTTAAGGGACCTTCCCTGAAAGTGGACTTGCTTACCGGAGTCATTGCCGAGGCGGCGTTGACTCTTGGGCTTAGCTTTGCCATCCTCTTTATCGTCCTCCGGGGGCCTAGAAACCCGCTGTTAAAGGTGTGGTTGATTGCTGTGGCGACTGTGGGATTGGTTGTTGCCGGGTCGGGTTACACAGGGCCTTCGATGAACCCAGCAAACGCGTTTGGGTGGGCATTTGCGAATAATCAGCATAATACTTGGGAACATTTTTATGTTTACTGGGTTGGTTCCTTCACCGGAGCAACTTTGGCCGGTTGGATCTACCGGTTTCTCTTCATTCTACCAATCAAGCAGAAGAAAGCCTGAAGAAGCTATGGCCAAATGTTTTTCTTTCTTTTTCTTTTTCTTTTTATTTTTTATTCACAATGTTAAAACAATAATAAAGTGAATAAATTTGCTATTTCTCATTCTCATTAATTAGTCGCATCAAAGCATATATATATATATATATATATATATATATATATTAATGTTGAATTCGAACCCTGCCCTACTTTACCTCGAATATCACGTGTTAGGTTTAATTGAGGAGGAGGGTGTGACTCACGTATGAAAGGGAAATGTTATAATATTTAAATAATTAAATTCAGGAGGTGATTCGATCAAGAAGAGATAAAACAACGATTAAAGTTGGAAAAAAAAAAGACCCTAACCGTACCGCCATAGAAAAAGGGAGAATTTTAACTACGATTAAAGCTCGAGCTGGCTCGAGCTTCCCTTGGTTCACAAGGCTAATGCATAACTTGGTTTAACTACTGTTTGCAAATCTAGGATTAGCTCATAGTTCATCCAGACTCTTAGGGAACTAAAAGTAAATCGTCCAAGTTATGTAAGCAGTACTTGTACAAACAAACAAAACAGTTACAAAAACAAAATCTAAAATACAAAGACCAAAAAGAAAATTCAATATTGACAGCAATCAAGCTACAACTCAAAAGGGGATCCTTGAAGGCGGAGAAGATAATCAAGAATACTACCAATGAAGCTAGTTATAACAGCCTATGGTGGTCGGACGGTGTGGTTATCAACTTAACTTAGCTCTTGACTAGATTATAAGGGAGTTTGGGAGACTAAGAGGTAGTTATACAGTAGCGAAGAGACACTATCTGAGGCGGTGGGGTAGAGAACCACAAGATCATATATTTTTTAGGTCCAAATTCAAATCTGCAATTGATTACTTAAAACAAACTTTCTTTCATGGCTTATTTCTTAACATAAAATCATATTGTTTACTTCATGCCTATTTTGATGACGATTTGGTTAATTGGGTGCCCTGATAATAGACGATTAATCGAGGGCTATTGTATTTATATTGATTCAAATCTTGTCTCTTAGAGTTTCGAGAAGTAAGCTTCCATGTCTCAATCTAGTATCAAGGTTGAATATCGAGCGTTAGCAAACACCAAAGCAGAACTTCAATGGCTTCAATCACCTACTTAAAGAACTATATATGTGTTTTTGTGCCAACCCCACCTACATTGTGAGGTTTTAACCGCAGTGTAACATATTTCACATCAATTCCAATGTTTTATGCACGCGTGAAGCATATTGAAATTGACTTTCATTTTGTATGTAACAAGGTAGCTTCCAAAAATATGTTGGTTTGTTTCATCTACACAAAATATCAAAAGGCTGACATTTTCACAAAGCCAGCTTACTCTACTTTAGTTCAATCTCAGCATTATGGACACTTAGATTGAGGGGACCTATCAACACAATAACTGATTGCAAAGAGAATAGCTCATTTCAGCCGAGTCAAGATAGCAGTAGCCCCTTAAGCTCTCAACCCACAAGCTTATCCTCCCGAATATGCTCCTCATCAAGGGCAAAGAAGAAAGCCACAGTCTTATCCTCTTGCCCCTTGTACCCGAACCCCACCGTAGAACAAAACAGAGACCCCCCCCCCCCCCCCCCCCCCCCCCCCAACAGAGAGAAAGATTGGACACCGCCCGCAACCTCAACCACCAAAGGAGCATCAAGCAACGTGTTAGAGGAGTGGGACGACGAAGAATCACCTGGATCTGCCAGGAAAGTAGAGGATGAACTCGACTTGTAAAACCCCCACCTGAGAAAGCCCACATCTTCGTGCTCTCCTTGACCCACAACCAACTTCAACTTCCTCATGTCCTTGCATTTGCGGTTATACTGAACCAAAGTCTTAGGCATGGAGACTTCCAAGGAAAATTTTGGAGGAACCCTACCTTCCGGAGAAAAAACCCTGAACAAGCAGAACCCAAAGCAGAACCAGCATTGAGAACCAGCCCTGCTTCCTTCCTCTTCAATCACCCAGCATCAATGATTTCCAACGCCATAGTCACCTGAGCTATGAGAGGGGGCATACCCGTAAGGCCAATAGTATCTGACATCCACTCTTCATTGGCGGCATTGACCTTCGGACCTCTTTTAGCCTTGGCCTTGCGGAAGTAAAAGTTTAGAGGCTTAGGCATCACTGGACCACGCCCCAAATCCACAAAGACTGTCAAAAATCTTCTCCTGAATAGCTGCCGAGGAAGCCACAGAAGTAATCGGAAAATGAAAATGAAGAGAAACGGTGCCCGGATCAAAACCGGGTCCAAAACCGCATCTGAACCTTTATTCGAATTCGAAACCGTACCCGGATCTGAAGCCGAAACCGAGTCCAAAACCGCAGTTACGAACCCTCTAGCCTTCTTTAGGATGGGCTTAAACCCAACCCGAGCACTCTTGACACCTAGAAAGTTTGGACTTCAAACCCAGCCCAAAGAACTATGTCACAATCGTTTAAACCCGTTCCAAGTCTGACCTTGACTCCGGATCTTCAGTTTCTTCTCCAATAACCCTAGTGACTTCTCCTCTAAATCAAAGTAGTTCACTTCCTCTCTCATATCCTCTTTGTCTCTAAATAGCGACATAGGCAACAGACCCAACTCGCGCATCTTCATCATCAACACCGGAGTAGCCGAGATCTTAACAAAAGAACCAACCGTCCCACCTCCGCATAAGACGAAAACACCTCACCCTTCTTGGGGCTAGCCCCAAAAGAATGCCCACCGGAAGAAATTTGCAACTCCTCCCCCTCCGAAGAACCCTCTGCAACCACCAATGGGACACGCCTACAGGCGCCACTGCCAGTGGAGGGAGGGAGAGAGGGAGTGAGAGAGAGAGGTGAGAGAAAAAGTCGACCAAAAATATTTTGGCGATCTTAACCTAACAGGAAGGTTCCTAATACGTACCGACTTTAAATATTTTACATTTTATGGCTCAAAAAATATCATGGAAGAATAATTAGCTAAGGCTACGGATCAGGAACGACCACTGATCCGAGGTTCAACTCTAAAAGACTATATTATATATAAACCGTCTTCTACTGCAAACTCAGATCGATCTTCGAAGTGTCTTGAAATTAATCCAGGCTCATCATTGTTTGAGCTTCACAATCGACTAATGCATAAGGTTCAGCGCTGTAGCTAGGATGAATTTTGCAAAGAAACATTTCAATATATTTGTGGCTTCTCATGTCACTATATACGTACTCTCACAAAAGATTGATAAAACTAATCCTAGAATCCAGTAGACAATCGGAAAGAGAAAGAGAAAAACTTTATTTGACTCGGAAATTAAAAACACAATATGGTAGAACATACATCATAAACTACTTTAAAATTCAACTGGGACTTAAAGTCTTTCTCACCACGAAAAAAGAAAGAAAGAAAGAAAACTCACAATATATATATGCTAGTACATGAAACTTCCAATAAAGAAGTAGATTCTAGTGCAAGAAGCGATAGAATGTGTATATAAGCACATCACTACCACCATAGTTCATGCTAGCTCCCTGTGTTCGCCTTCCACTACTTAGTTTATTTTTGTGAAAACACGAACAAATTAAGGGAGAGATAGACTTTTGGACCATGTTTACAGCAGCAATTCATGATCACAAAAGCTTACAAACTTGAAGTTGTTGCAGAGGGGAACTCTTCTCTTGTAAGTACGAGAAGATCATAGGATCTCTACCAAGCACATGATTGCGGCAGCAAAAGCATATTGCTGCTGCTCAGTAATCCCAGTTCCGTACAAGAAGATGGGTATAATTTGGCTTTTCTCATGATCATCATAATCAATGGAGGGCATCCAAAAAAGCCATCTGATGATCCTTCCATAGGCCTCACGCCCTTAAGAGCATTCCAAAGAAGCGCCACCTCAACAGCATCAATGAACACCGAAACAAGGCAGCCAGTTAACCATGACTCCATCGAAGTGACATCTTCGGGTCCACTACAGCACAAACCAGATGTATCTTCAATTCCGCGTTAATTTAGTGACAAAGACACTGAAACAAACTTCTCACAAGTATTCTGGAAGTACTGAAGAACAGACAAAGACATATGGACAATGATAGCAGAAGTAGAGTGACGCAAGCTAGTCAGCACTCAGCAACATTTATAGCTTATATCAGCTTATCATCGATCTAATAATGATCGAAATTAATGACATTTTGTTTCTAGCAAATCCAGGCTCCTCTTCATGCTCGATCTTTTTCTTTTATCTATTTTTTGTTTATATGCGCCGTACACTTGTTTCCAAAGTCTTGCTCACTCGCAATGTTTAATTATTGACTATACTTGCTTGCTGATCATGATCCATCATATTTTATTGATTAAATTTGGAATTGACAAGCTAAGATTTGGGTGAGACGCCGACATAGTCACTATTAACAAGGAGTAATTAATCTTCAAAAAGGCTTAAAAAAAAAAATTATTCTGGAAAAAGTCTAATCTTGACCATTTGGAACAACCTTAAGCAACGCATGCATATATATATATATATATAGGTGAGAAAAAGTCATGACGGTAGGATAATTTGGATTGAGATCTAGGGTATTGCACCCTGTTTTCTTTCTTTTCAGCAATCGATCTCAACGTTGCACCGTTGTTACCAGTCTTCCACCACCACAACTGAAAGTGGTTGATCGACTATTTCAAGAAGCCAGTGAGGGTAGTCGAACCACCCCTTAAGAGGTGGCCGAACCACCCATGTGAGTAAAAGGGTGGCTCATCTACCCCAAGGATTAGTTAAGGACGACCAAACCATCATTGTGGCTATTGGGGTGGTTCGATCGGCCACCCCCAATAGTGGTGGTGGTGGGAGACTGATAGTCGTGGTGTGACAACGAAGGTAGCAGTGAGATAACTTGAAGAAAAAAAAAAAGTTGTAAGTTTTTAATATTATATAAAGTAACAAAATCTGGACGATTCATTTTAAATTATTTGCTTAAATTAAAGCTATTGTAAAGCGTACTTTAAGTATTGCATGTGATCTCAATCTGGATAAATTTTTGAGACCTTAATGGCGCACGATAAGTATTGCACGTAATCTCAATCCGGATAATTTTTTTTAGACCATAACGGCGCTCGATCTGATAACGACTAAACTAGAAAAAAGAGGATTTTGATGGAGACTCAAGAAAGGTGTTTTGGTGGGGGTATTGCAAGTAGTGAGACTAGCCATGGATATGGCGACATCATAATGTTTTGAAAGTGGACTGAATAACTGCAAGAGGCATACCTGAGCGGCTGAGCTATCCAACTTTGTCATGTTATGGAAACCTTAGCCATGTCACGCACTAGCTGAAGCTAAGGCAAAGTGGGAATTAAGTAACCCTGCAAATCATCTAGATAGGAATGCAAGTTTATTGAAGAAATTGAGGACCGTGTGGATGGAGGGGAGATCTATGAGTTTGTGTAAACTGATCTACGTTCAGATCTAATGTAACTCTTTTATCTTGATCAAGTACTAGTTAAGGATAATATACAATAAAAAAGGAAAAAGTTCTGCGAGATAAACTAAACAAAAGACTTAATCTACTACTTGGGATTGGCATATCAATAAGAACATCCACAAAGAAAGGGACAAAAAATACCTGAAAGCTAGAGCAATATTGTCACCGAGCTTTTCGTGGGCTTTTGTTATAATCTCCAGCGGAGGACTTAATTTTCCAAGATCCTTAGTTAGCTTTCCATAATCATCTTCATCACTTTCATCAACCTTCTCAACCACCACTGCAAATATGATGTTTACGAAAAACCATAGTGCAATTTCATCACATCGATCGGACATATTAATGTTTAACCTTAAATTCCATGAAGAAGCAATTAAACATACCAGGAGCATAAAATGTTGGTGCTAGAGGAACGTGTGGCTCGCTCCTCTTTGGCTCCATATGTGCGGGTCTCACCCAATATCCTCCAATATTATAGATAGCGCCTGCCCAAGTTGCTCGAAAAAATTATGGATCTAATGGTAGGAAAGAGCCGCTTTGTTGAGCTATATATATATATATATATATATGCTTGTGGGGTGAATAAAATGTTAACAATATATGCATCAAGAAAACAGAAAATCGGAATATATATAAGCCAATCATGAACATAACAGATCAACATATATAATAAAACAATAAGAAGAAAGAAAAATTATTCTACCAATTTAATGTTATATATTGTAGGGTTTGAGGGAAAGTGTACATATATATACGATGCATCTTTGTTGGGTTTGCTTGGAAACCAAAACCCCTTCTGCAAATAAAGCTTAATTCCACTATAAAGAGCTTTCCATAACAAAAGATGAACTGAATCAACAAAATGCTATACGATGATCTATATATGCATCAAGAAAATAGACAAGAGCATCAATATGAATAATTAAGCAAAGCAAAAAAATAGAAAAAAATACCATTTGGCACAAAGTTTGAAGAGGCAGTGGAACCAAGACTGAGAGACGCAGGAACAGCCAAAGACATAAACAAGGAGATGGAGGGAGCACGCTTTCTCTCAGTATCTTTTTTCTGTCTCTGACCTATGAAGAAGCATTATATGTTAATCAGGTGGGAGAGCGGTTAGCCAAGGTTCAATGAACCTGGTCACTTGTGATAGGTCCGTACGAGCCCCAAAACAGTACTGTGGGCTGTAGACACGCATGCTGATAAGGCCAAGTGTCCAACCATGCACTCTTCCTCGTAGGCTGTCTTCATTGTCTCTGAGCAAAATATCTTTTTTTTTTAAAAAAAAAGGAAAGAATAAAGAAAGTATTGTATATGTAATATGTTCAATGGTCGAGATCACTCAACGTCTCAACCGGTACTGTCTTTTCCTTTTTGGCAAAAGTAAATAAGAAGTTAGAAATTGTAAACAAATAAGAAGTGGAGTAGTTCATTTTGTAGGGAGCCGGATGCATACACGACTATTTGAGCATAGGCTTTTTTATTTTTATTTTTTACCTTCGTGGTAGCTCTTGCAAAAAGGATGCAAAAACTCTAATTTAAATAGTTCCTTTAATGCGACTACAGATAGACTTACATAAAAGAGAAAAAGGGTAGTTTACACCGGGTGCAAGTCATAAAAGTTGTTGTTAATGGGTTTAAATCACTTTTTTTTAACTATAAGGGTGATTCGTCCACCCCAACTTGGCGCCGGACAAAACAAAGATTGTTCTAACGACGTATGACAACAGTAAAAACTAAGAATTGAAAATTGAAATGAAAATTCAAGAAGAGAGAATTTAACAAATAGGGAAAAGAAATACTATAATTGCCCCCAAATAAGCAAACAGATAAATAATTCTAAAAAATTTAAAATTTAATTAATTGATATTTCAAAAATGAATTGTTCCATTGAGTACGTATCCCTTAAATAGACTAACACAGGCTCCTAGTTTAACAAGGGAAATGAAAAACTAAACAAATCATAATAGGAAAAGAATTGAAAAACATAATCCTAATGGGAAAGGAAAAACCCAATTCTTATTGAAAATGAAAACTAAAAGACACATGCATAAAATAAATCAACACTAATTTCGGTCTTCTCCTGCATCAATCTCCCCTAATTGGAAAGAACTTGCCCTCGAATTTAAGTCGTCTTTGTTAGCATAAACAAAACATGGAATTCAGTACTTCATGTTGAACACATTGTGAGTCTTTAAATGACTTGGAAGATGTAGCCGGTATACATTATTATTTATTTTCTGCAGAATCTCACAATGCTCAATTTTCCTCTCTTGTAGCTTGTTATACTCATTGACGGGGAAGCAATCATGTGTGAATAAAACCCAAACAAAATCACCAATCCCAAAAGTTATCTTGCGTCTATGGCTGTCATAGTGTGCTTTGTATGTAGTATTGCTATCTTTTATTGCTTTCTTGGCCTAGTCATGAACTACTCGGATATAATCTGTCATCTCATCAGCCTTAATACTCAATCTACCAATACGGGGAATGAGTACCAAATCGAGTACTCCTTACGGATTCTGCCCATACACGATCTCAAAATGGCTCAGCTGAGTCGTTCTATTCTTGGACTGATTGTAAGCAAACTCTGCCTGTGATAAAGCCAGGTCTCATTACTTTGACTTATCAAGTTTGGTCTCCATATTTTCTCCCAAAATCTTCAAAAAATGGCTCATGAGTTTTGTATCTCAATCTGATGTAATACATCTTGAAACCCTGTACATGCGAACAATTTCCCAAAAAAATAGGTAAGCAATTCAAGTGGCATCCATCGTCTTCTGCCAAGTTACAAAATTGGTTATCTTGAAAAATCAATCCACCACCACGATGATAGAATTGATGCTCGTCTAAGTGCGAGGTAACCCCAAAACAAAATCCATGCTGATGTAGGAGAATAACAGTTGAATTGTCAGATATTAAATTAATGGCACTGAAATATCTTTACAGAAAATATCAGAACAAAAGGGGCACGAATTAGACATAATATTTGAAGAACATTTTGAGGAGAAGATCATCACAAGAATTGAAAGAATCAAGCAAAATATTTGAAGAGATTTCTTTATCTAAATAATATTTTACTTTGTCTCCAAGTTTAGGGTTAGTTTTATATTTTTTTATTTATTTTTCTCTAAGTATTTTGCTTGTAAAATACTCAAATTTAAGCTATATAAAGACATGTCTGTATTATTTTGAAGTACCAATTAAATTTCAAGTCTTTCAGAGTTATTTATCTGTTTGCTTATTTGTAGAAACTATGGCATTTCTCTTCCCTATTTGTTATTACCTATATTCCTAAATTCCCTTTCCTTTTCAATCTTCAATTCTTAGTTTATGCTGTTATCATACGCTGTCAGAACAAACTTAGTTATTTTCGGCATCAGATGGTATCAAAGCTTAAGCGTCTTCTTGAAGTGATTTTTTTTCATCAATTTTTGTGATTGGTGGTCATGGTTGTGATTGGCGTGAAAAGGTTCCAAATGATCGATGAAGTAACCTATCATAACGCAGTCTACAAGATGTGATGATTGGACATCGACTTGCAGAGGCACCTAGAGAGTTCTAGAAGATTTATGTCCAGCCTAGCTAGCATACTACTATTATGGCAAGAGAGCAACTTTTGTCAAGTCATGGCATAAAACAAGGTTTTTCTACCTACCAATAACAAATTGACACATCATCTTAAAACAAAAAAAACTTAAGTGTTATTGAAACACCAAATTATTTTGCCCCCATTTCCCTCTGAGACAAGTTGAGAAAAAAGAGTTCCAGACGCACGACCACAGCGAGGCTGAATGCTACCGCCACCGCCTGGGAACACGCTGCCATAGCCAGGCCAACTCCAATGCCACCGAACGCTGCTCCTCTGAAGTGGGCCTAGACGCAAAGGAGCACTTTCATTTGCCGCGCTCTTGCCAGTTGATCCGTCTTCTGGCGAGGCTTTAGCTGTGAGCCGGCTTCCACCTGGGCGGAGCCGAGCAAGGAGTCCTCGTAGAAGATGGACATGATGGTGGAGGAGTAGTGGATGGGCACGATGTTGGGGTTGGAGACATGGATGGTGAGGATCAGCTCGGCGTCAGAGGGCTGGGATGTTGAGCTTGAAGGATGTGAGGTTAATTGATTGATATCAAATGGCAGGTTGGGTCATTGGGCTTGGCCGAGATCAGAGCCATCGCTACCACAATCGAAGCTGCTTCGATCAGAGAGGGGCCTAGCACCATTGTACTTTTTGTACCATTTTGCCCCTACTCTTTTGAGGAAATCACTGTCTTCTTCTTCCTTGTATTGTCTACTCATTTTAGAAATGGAGCTACAGTGGAGGAAAGAAATCTAGGGGTAGGTCGAATGTTCTGGGGCTTTTTTGGGTTGGATTGGTTGGGGGTGGATGGTTCAATGAAATGACAGGATTTGGTGTGATAGGGTATTTTCAGCCTATAGTGTTTTGGTGTGCTAAACTGAGGTGGCATGTTATTATTGGAAGGCATAAAATAGCTCTTTTATGACAATACCTGATAAAAGTTATACTCTTATGGCAAATATTCTTTCCAAATATTATGTATTCCTTCTTTGTTGTATTCTTTCTAATTGTTCTATATTCTTTCCTAATGTTCTATATATTCTTCCCTATTATTCTGTCAACATCTTTGTGTATATATATATATATATATATATATATATATAGCCAATGATCAATGAGAATCAACCTTTTCACCCAAATTGTCACAACTTTTATTAGTTACAAATTACTCAGGATTCCTATTTAAGGTGAATTTTTGTTGTTAATTGCAGTTATACTTTTTAAAGCTTTGATACTTTTTTTACAAAAGTGATAAAAAAAAAAAAACAGGAATTATAAGCTCTTTTTTTTTTTCCTCTCCTCAACAGAGGCAGGCCACATATAAGAATTACCGAGACCACGAAACAGATGTGGGATTCGAATACTATTGTTCAAAATGAAGGAAGAAAATCTATAAAGGGATGGAACAAATCAGCACAAAGTTGAAAAATTGTGAATTGGGGCAATTAATGACAAAGAAAAGTTCAGTGAGTTTGATAGCACTTGAAAGAAACATATATATGATTGACATAAGCTACAGGGTAACAAGGGGATGCAATTATATTCATATTTTGGAAAATTAATGAGGGGTCCCTCAATAATTATGCATTAGAACATAGAATAACATATATTAAGGCTATTTAGCTACTACCTCTGATTATTGTATCTAAAACCTCAGTGGCTGTCGACCACTTTTCAAAATAGAATGTGTCCCTTTCGGCGGTTTTATTGGATCTAAATCGTAACCGAATGGTAACATTGCAAAGTTTTCAAACATGACGACCTGATATTACAATTTTTTAAAGTTTAATGATACGATTGCAAAAATGATAGAACTTCAAGGGGAGTAAGTTAAGTTTTCTCAATTTTTTTTCCAATATGAATTTAAAGAAATCAGAGATGTAAGAGATCAATGATGTTGAGTTAGTTATAAAAGAGGAAAAACAAAAAAAAACATGATTAATTGATACTAGTGATAGTTTAAATAAAGATAATAACAGTTGTGATGGGTTAGTTCGTTGATGATGATAATTGTATAATACTATAATTGATAATAGTTAAAACCAAAATAACAATTTTAAAATAAAGATTAATTACTTTTAACGCCCCTTAACCACCACTCATTTACACATTGTTTCCGCAAAACAAACGGCTATCTGTCACACTTAACCTCCTTCAACTACTAATCGTTGACAGAAAAACCTTGAAATCGTTCAAACAGAAAAATGCACATGTGAAACTTACGTGCTCATTTTAAAACCTCCTTCAACTACTAATCATTAACAGAAAAACCTTGAAATCGTTAAATCAAATAGAAAAATGCACATGTGAAACTTATATGCTCATTTTAATGTAAAATAACAAAAATAACCTTATTTCAAAAAATAAATTTACTTAAATACCTTTAGAATTAAAAAATTAAAAATTAAAAATTAATTTTTAAGAATTCAATTTTTTTTTTTTTTTAAAATAAATCCGGCGTTGGCTGGACCACTTTCCAAGTGATTTGGTGTGGCCTCTATTAATTTGTCTATGGCAAAACGTTCATTTTGAGTCAAAAGACAAAAAAACTGTTTTTTATTTTTTAAAAGACATTTAAAAAAAAAAGAAAAAAAAAATAGTGATGGAACACAACCTAAATCATGGACAAGTTCATGGTCATGTGAGCAATGTGAAACATAGTATTAAAGAAATGAAAAGGTACAAAATGAAATCACTCTAAGACCCAAATGGAATCAAAACCCAATTTTGATTCAACTACTAATCAATGATAGAAAAACCTTGAAATCGTTAAATCAAATACATGTGAAACTTACATGCTCATTTTAATGTAAAATAATAAAAATAACCTTATTTCAAAAAATAAATTTACTTAAATACCTTTAGAATTAAAAATAAAATAAAAATAATAATTTTTAAAAATTCAATTTTTTTTTTTTTAAAAAAATAAATCCGGTGTTGGCCGGACCACCTTCCAAGTGATTTGGTGTGGCCTCTATTAATTTGTCAATGGCAAAACGTTCATTTTGAGTCAAAAGACCAAAAAAAAAAAAAAAAACTGTTCTTTATTTTTTAAAAGACATAAAAAAAAAAAAAAAATAGAGATGGAACACAACCTAAATCATGGGCAAGTTCATGGTCAAGTGAGCAATGTGAAACATAGTATTAAAGAAATGAAAAAGGTACAAAATGGAATCACTCTAAGACCCAAATGGAATCAACCCAAATTCATCACATTCGAACCACATGCATTGTCAAATGTGGAAGCCCCCATTATTAATTATTAAAGAGAGAAATACCAATCATGCAGAAGAGAAAGAGTTATGCCACGTCACACGTGAGAGAGGAGAGCCTACTCACCTCACCTGGCCACGGCCAACCTTTATTAAAGGCCGTAGTACCTTTATTGGGACGGGACCAAAAGTTAAAACACTAAACAACTTTTCTTTATTCAATTTTTATATACATTTTTTAATTATATAAGATCTTTTTAAATTTTATTTTATTTTTTTTCTTTTACTGATTTCCTTAATTAATTAATCAATTTTCAATTAAAGGTGAGAATGCATGATGTGACCTCTGCAAAGTGGACAATACAAGACATACATTTACGGATTTGACTTCTATGTGGTAATTTTGCGTGCCGTAGGAAAAAATGATACTATTTTTCACAAAACGGTACCGTTTCTCACTTAAAAAAATTTGCCAAATTTTTTAATAAATTTAAAAATTATAAAAATAATAATAATTAAAAACAAAAAATATAAAAACCTAAAAAAACTAAAGGGGTGGCCGGCCACCCCCTTGGCCGATTTGGGGTGGACAAACCACCCCAGTCGGCTTTGGGCTACCCCCAAAAGGCCAAAAAACAAAACAAAAAAAAAAGTTAAGGGTTTGGGCGGTGGCCGGACCACCCCCAAGGGCCTGGGGGTGGTTTCGACCATCCCATACGGCCGATCTAGGGGTGGCCGAGCCACCCCCAAGGCCTTTGGGGGTGATCCGGCCACCCCCAAAATCCAAACCTTTTTTTTTTTGGTTTCTAAGCCTTTTAGGGGTGGCCGGACCACCCCATACGGCCGATCTGGGGGTGGCCAAGCCACCCCCAAGGCCTTTGGGGATGATTCGGTCACTGGCTACCCCCAAAACCCAAACCTTTTTTTTTTTTTTTTTTTTTTTTTTTTTTTTTTTGTTTCTAGGCCTTTTAGGGGTGGCCAGACCACCCCCAAGGGCCTGAGGGTGGTTTCAACCACCCCATACGGCCGATATGGGGGTGGCCGAGCCACCCCAAACCTTTTTTTTTGTTTTTTGGCTTTTTGGGGGTGGCCGGACCACCCCCAAAGCCGACTGGGGTGGACGATGCACCCCAGATCGGCCAAGGGGGTGGCTCCAGCCACTCCCTTGGCCAATAATGGGGTGGCCGGCCACCCCTTTAGTTTTTTTAGGTTTTTATAATTTTTATTTTTAATTATTATTATTTTTATAATTTTTAAATTAAAAAAATAAATTTGCAAATTTTTTTTAATGTGCTGTAGTGGAAAACGGTACCGTTTTCCACTACAGCACCTACCACATGGAAGCCGGATCCTACATTTACAACCTAACCCCGATTGTTATACCCTCATGCGTACGTCTAATTAAAATAAACGGTTTTGCATATGTGGTGTTCAAAATTTAAAAACTATCATAAGCTTCGATTAAAACCACTATTACTCTCTCACCATCATGATCATGATCATTATTATTATTATTATTGATATCCAAGTACATTTTGGGATGGTTGAACCAAACCACCTGCCAACAACTGTAAATGATGGTTTGACTACTTTCAAAAGCTAATTGGAAGTGGTCAAACCACACCTATTTGGCCATAAGGATAGCTCAGTTATCCTAATTGGCCAGTTGGGTAGCTGAACTGCCCTCTTAACAGTTGAGGGTAGCCAAACCATTTTTGTGGCCATAGGAAATGTTCAACCAGTTTCAACACAATTAAAGGAGTAATGCACCACCCCTAGTATTGGTGGTGAAAGATTAGATAGTGTATGTGTGACGATTAAGTTGGCAAATTGGTAGTTGCTAAAAAGTGAGTTTTAAGCTTTTAACTTGTAGTATGACGTGATAGACTCTAGGCCATTTATTTTAAGTGAACAGTTCAAATTAAAGCTATCCAATCTCAGTCCTCCTAACTCAATGGCAGGGCTGGCCGGATATATTTTTAGCACAAAAAAAAAAAAAAAAAAAAAATATATATATATATATATATATAATATTAATTAAAGTAATCTTTATTTTAATTTTATAATATTTTTTTATTTAAATTCATTATGAATTATTGTTCATTTCTCTTTCTTTGTATGTCTTGAAAAGAATAGTAGAAAAAGACATTTAAGTTATATTAAAGTTTGACTTTACGAGGCAATTATTAGTGTTGTTTTTTATCATTAATTAAAAAATGGACATAAATTTCCTATATAAATTCGATACAAACCAACTTCTAATAGTGACATGTGTCCCTTGCATGTGAGAAGCATGTGTTTTTTTTAAATGCTCGTGTTTTTCACATGCTTTTTCAATAGTTTAAAGGACGCACTTTTAGAGGCTGGTTTGTACGTATGAGTTTCCTACAAACCACTTTGTAGGAAATTGTGTCCTTAAAAATTGCTATTTTTAGGGGGATTTTTATTTCTCAAATGACCTTTTAATGGATTAGGATCCTCTCCAAAGAAATTGTAAATTCTCAAATTACGTAATTTTGTCATTTTTAAGGTATCGAAATGCTTAGAAAATGTCACATATTAAAAATGTGGCATGTTATAGCTGAGAATTAAGTTTATTTTTATCAAGTTCTCGTTCTCTATGTTGTAAAAAAATTCCGAAACTAAAAACAGTCTTTTGATTTTATGAAGAATAAACGTCTTTGCAAAAGTAAAGATAAAGTTTTTTGGGAGAGAAATTTGTTATGGCTGCCTCGATAACATGCCATCTTTTTAAAATGTGACATTTTTCAAACGTTTTGATGTTTAAAAACGACTTGAATTTCGTAATTTGAAAATTGACAATTTCTTTAAAATTATAGGAGATTCGATCCCTACCTTAATTGCCAAGCCTTTCAGCCCCCTGCTCAATGTTGTGATGATGATGTTGTTATTGTTATGAATGTGATTGATGGTTTTGGTGGCCTAATTTCAACCAATATCTTTCGGTGACAAAAAAATTCATTTTATGCTCCGTTTGTTTCGACGTAAAATGGTTTTCATTGTAAAATATATTCGACGAAATCATTTTCAAAAAAAAATAATTTTCTCAAAAATATTTTCCAGCATTTGGTTTGTACGAAAAAATTATGAAATGTAAAAATGCAACTATCACCGGAATCCGGCAACGTCCGGTCGCTGTTGCGGATTCCGTCGAGCATGTTTGGCCGGATTTGGCCAAAATTGCCGGACTCCTTTGGATCCGGTCAGATCTGACTGGATTAGTGGTCAGATCCATCCAAATGCGATTGGATCCCGGTCATTTTGGCTAGATCCAGCTGGATCCGTGGCCGAATCCATCCAGATACGACCAGATCAGTGGTCAGATCCATCCACATCCGGCCGGATCCCGACCATTTTGGCCAGATCCGGCCGGCTTCTGACCATGGCCGGATTCCGGCCAGTTTTGACCAGAATCTGGTCCGCCGGCATCCGGCGACCGTGGCCGGATGTTGCCGGATTCCAATGCCTCCTGGATTCCGACGATCGACCAATGCCGGATTCCGACAATTGGATATTAAAAATGCGTGCAAGTACGAAGAGTTTAATTTCGGAAAAAAACCGTAAATCGTTTTCTAAAAATTAAATAAGGTTTTACGGTCAAACCGAAAATGATTTTCGTTGACCATTATTTTCGCCTCTACCAAACGTCGTAAAATGCCGAAATCATTTTTCAGAAATTATTTTACACCGAAACAAACGGAGCATTAAAAGCAGTGAAATGTAAAATAAGAATAAGAGCTAATTAGACATATATTTAATTTAATTTAATTTATGTTTATAGTTAAGTGGTTACACCTAATTCAATCAAGCTTCTCTTTTGTTTCTATGTAATTTGCTGAGATTCCTTTCAATACGCTGATGACATGATTCACTTGGTTTTTGAGATTCCACAAGCTTTCAGGTTGCTCTCCGGTGGCCATGGATGGTGCGAAACTTTAATTTATATGGCCCAACGTAATTCAATCCAGCTTGGGGAAAAAAATAGATACAACACTAAAAGCCAGCAACTCGGCTACTTGCACAACTGTCTTCATTACTGCTGTCACCATCATCGCCTCATTTTCCTTCATGGCTATCATCACCACCACTAGGGTTGTGACATGAATAGAACCGCTCGCAAATAGATTCGGGCTTGATTAGGTCTTAGTTCAGTTAGTTCGTTTAATAAAATGAATTGACCGTAAATACAAAAATATGCTATATTATCAAACGAGACATATTCATATAAATTCGATTCGATTTGTAAGCTCGTTGAATATATTAATATATATGTATGTATATATATCAATAAAAATAGGTTATATAGATATAATTATGTATATTATTATTTTCTTGAAAGAATTTTGAAGCTTTTCATTTATAAATTATGAATAGATTAACTTCTTGTTCAGCAAGTACAACATCACAAATAAATGCAAGAAAATCCTCTGCTCAAACCTGGTCTAATGACTGAGAAGTAGTTGCCTTTGCTAACTTATGTGGTGCTTCATTTGCTAATACTAACATATTAAATTAACATAGGTAGAGTTAGTATACTAAATAGTTAATATACAATTAAGTAGCATATACTAATACAACTAGTTGGTTAATATGTTAGTCAGTTAAGAGAATTGAGTTTTCGCCGATTGCCCCTAGGCTTTTGTTGAATACCCTGGGTGTGGCTGCTTCTATCGCTGGATGTCCTCTAGCAAGTCTAGCTTCATCGAAAAAAAAGTACAAAATTTCATAACAAAAGTACAATGGCGTTACAGGAAACTTTGAAGGAAAAAAGATTTTATTGGCTGGCGTAAACGCCACAACAGTGGCTATAGCCAACATTTTTTAACAGCAGTGTGTCATTGACATAAGCATTTGTTGAGGCAACCTTTTGTGTGGTAATGAAAGTCGGAGACTGAACAAATTAAGGTGGGAGAAGTTACTGGTGGAGGAACAGGATCCTCTCCATTTCAAATGGAGATGATTCTCTCCATTTACTTATAAAGGAGGGGTATAGTTGTTTTTTTTTTCACTTTTTTATGGAATGTAAAAAGACAACTATATCCATATTTTATAACTAAATTGAGAGAAATGGAGAGGATCCAAATTCGCTGGTGGAGGTGTGGTTGAAAAAGCAGACAACGGATGAGGAGCCGCAAAAAACAAAGCAGTTGGAGGAGGAACCAATGGAAAAGAATAGGATGATGGAGGAGTCGGAGAAATTTTTTGTTGATTTTTGAAGAGAATAGGGTGAAATTCGGCGTTTTCATCTTAAGCCATTTTGGTGCTCTACGCTGATGTGTCTATCTTTGAACGGAAGGCACAAAGCATTTAGTTTGTGTCAAATCCTTACTGAAGTTATTATCTAACTGTTGTTAACTAACTAATTAATTATTCCCTTACGAACAAAATGGACACATCCTCTCGACAATACCCAACTCCCCCCTCAGATCTCAGTCAGGGAGGAGGGAAGAGCTTCCTCCCCACTGCAGCCTCATGTACTCCTTGTCATCTCCTCTTTGCTACATCCTTTTTTTTTTCTTCTTCTTTTGTTTTTCTAGTCTTTTGTTTGGGTTATTAGAGGTTATATCGACAGCAAACCCATAGCCTCCACCCACACACGTCTCCTCCTCTATCAGCGGCCTCTGCTCAACCATCCATCAGCCCTTTTTCTCGCGTGTTTACCCCACGTGTTGTTGTGACACACTTGGGTTACCCACGTTGCCGCTCCTTTTGATTTCCTACATTAGACCTCCTCTGTCACAACTTATACAACTCACATTTATAGAGCATTTTTTGTTCACCAGAAATTTCAAATCCAGATCTGGACCTCAAAAATATTCGATCTTGGTGATTTTATGTTTTACTGCCCCATGTGGTGTCTCATTTGCTAATGTACTATCTTTTAGTCTCCCCAACTCCCTCATAAGTTGGACAAGAGCTAAATTAAAAATGGTTTCCTTTGTTGATACGCATACTGTCTACCATGGGCCATTGCAACATGCTTCACTGATAGCTTTCTTGATTGCCGTCTCCATCTTCAAGGATCTGGGATGTGGCTGAATTGCTATCAAGATTAGATTTTTTCTAAAAAATCAATCCAAATCAACCAAACTCACTTAAACCCAAGATCCTCTCTCCATATCTTGTCTCATGCTCACCCACTTAAACTTTCCTTCTTACATAGCTCCATCTCTTTCGCTATCCATGGCCAAAGACCACCATAGAACCGTACAATTTTTCACAATTATTTGTCTCCTCGTTGCCCTACGATGTCTATGGCCAAAGAGCCACCATAAAACCGATACAGTCCCCTCCCCTACAAAAGCACTTGCCTTCAAGGTAAGGATAAGTGGTTTTCAAGTTTCAACCACTTTTCTTCTACCCAAATATCCTCGCAATTTTAGCCTTCCCAGTAAGCTTTGTCCTTCTATGCTTGTTTCTTTGCGTTTGTGTTGGTGAATTTTGGTCAAACTTTTGTTTTATTGCTAGATCTGGTGGAATCTGCGAGTTTCACTTCAGTGCATGTACTCAGCTCGAACTCGAGCCAAGTTCGAACACATATATGATGCAGCCGAGGCAAGTCCGAATATGCAATACTCGACCACAATCCTAACCACCACGTACCTCTATGCTATCTCGCCTCTTGTCTTCCTCCATGGTCACCAACACTGAATATTTTTATAGGTATAGCCATATCCTTCAGCTTTGCCCATAGACTAGGCTTCTTCATACACAGAAAAATGATTTCGACAAAATGAACAGTACTATGAAAGATTCTAAGTGTCTTCAGCTAGCCAATTTCTAGAAGCTCTAAACAGAAATTTTTCAAGTTTCTTTGAGAAAATGACACATACAACAATTTAATGTCCTCTCTTGATTACAATCAACAACTCCCGAAGAAGTATGGAATAGCTTGCAAGCACCTCAAATTATATTCTTGGTAGAATCCAACATTTTCCTGAAAACAACCAAACAAATCCTCTCCAGTCCACCTCTATGGTATTTATTTATTTATATATGTAATTAAGATGTATATAAAAAGCGTATGGTCCCTTCAGATATACAGGAAGTATGCAAGAGAAAGCACCTAACTAGAAGGAGAAAAAAGATCAAAGAAATACCTCTATGGTATTCAAATTGCTCATGTTTTGCTACGCATATCTAAATTGCTTAAATAAAGTGTAATGTGGAATCTGAGACTTTTGGACCATGTTTACAGCAGCAATTCATGATCACAAAAGCTTACAAACTTGAAGTTGTTGCAGAGGGGAACTCTTCTCTTGTAAGTACGAGAAGATCATAGGATCTCTACCAAGCACATGATTGCGGCAGCAAAAGCATATTGCTGCTGCTCAGTAATCCCAGTTCCGTAGAAGAAGATGGGTATAATTTGGCTTTTCTCATGATCATCATAATCAATGGACGGCATCCAAAAAAGCCATCTGATGATCCTTCCATAGGCCTCACGCCCTTAAGAGCATTCCAAAGAAGCGCCACCTCAACAGCATCAATGAACACCGAAACAAGGCAGCCAGTTAACCATGACTCCATCGAAGTGACATCCTCGGGTCCACTACAGCACAAACCAGATGTATCTTCAATTCCACGTTAATTTAGTGACAAAGACACTGAAACAAACTTCCCACAATTATTCTGGAAGTACTGAAGAACAGACAAAGACATATGGACAATGATAGCAGAAGTAGAGTGACGCAAGCTAGTCAGCACTCAGTAACATGTATAGCTTATATTAGCTTATCATCTAATAATGATCGAAATTAATGACATTTCGTTTCTAGCAAATCCAGGCTCCTCTTCATGCTCGATCTTTTTCTTTTATCTATTTTTTGTTTATATGCGCCGTACACTTGTTTCCAAATTCTTGCTCACTCACAATGTTTAATTATTGACTATACTTGCTTGCTGATCATGATTCATCATATTTTATTGATTAAATTTGGAATTGACAAGCTAAGATTTGGGTGAGAAGCCGACATAGTCACTATTAACAAGGAGTAATTAATCTTCAAAAATGCTTAGAAAAAAAAATTATTCTTGAGAAAAAGTCGTGACCGTAGGATAATTTAGATTGAGATCTAGGGTATTGCACCCTGTTTTCTTTCTTTTCAGCAATCGATCTCAACGTCGCACCGCTATTACCAGTCTTCCACCACCACAACTGAAAGTGGCTGATCGACTACTTCCAAAAGCCAGTTAGGGGTAGTCGAACCACCACTATGGGTAAAAGGGTGGTTCGTCTACCCCAAAGACTACTTAGGGATGACCAAACCACCCTTGTGGCTATTGGGGTGGTTCGATTGGCCACTCCCAATAGTGGTGATGGTGGGAGACTGAATGTCGTGGTGTGACAACAAAGGTAGCAATGACATAGCTCCAAAAAATAATAATAATAATAATAATAATAATAATAATAATAATAATAATAATAATAATAATATTATATAAAGTAACAAAATCTGGACAATTCATTTTAAATTATCTACTTAGATAAAGCTATTGTAAAGTGTACTTTAAGTATTGCACGTTATCTCAATTCGGATAAATTTTTGAGACCTAAATGGGGCTCGATCTGATATCAACTAAACAAGAAAAAAGAGAGGATTTTTTTATGGAGACTCAAGAAAGGTGTTTTGGTGGGGGTATTGCAAGTTGTGAGACTAGCCATCGATATGGCTGCATCATAATGTTTTGAAATTGGGCTGAATAACTGCAAGAGGCACACCTGAGCTATCCAACTTTGTCATGTTATGGAAACCTTAGCCATGTCACGCACTAGCTGAAGCTAGGCAAGGAATTAAGTTACCCTGCAAATCATCTAGATAGGAATGCAAGTTTATTGAAGAAATTGAGGACCGAGCGGATGGAGGGGAGATCTATGAGTTTGTGTAAACTGATCTACGTTCAGATCTAATGTATCTCTTTTATCTTGATCAAGTACTAGTTAAGGATAATATACAATAAAAAAGGAAAAAGTTCTGCGAGATAAACTAAACAAAAAAATTAATCTACTACTTGGGATTGGCATATCAATAAGAATATCCACAAAGAAAGGGACAAAAAATACCTGAAAGCTAGAGCAATATTGTCACCGAGCTTTTCGTGGGCTTTTGTTATAATCTCCAGCGGAGGAGTTAATTTTCCGAGATCCTTAGTTAGCTTTTCATAATCATCTTCAGCACTTTCATCAACCTTCTCAACCACCACTGCAAATATGACATACGAAAAACCATAGTGCAATTTCATCACATCGATCCGACATATTAATGTTTAACCTTAAATTCCATGAAGAAGCAATTAAACATACCAGGAGCATAAAATGTTGGTGCTAGAGGAACGTGTGGCTCGCTCCTCTTTGGCTCCATATGTGCGGGTCTCACCCAATATCCTCCAATATTATAGATAGCGCCTGCCCAAGTTGCTCGAAAAAATTATGGATCTAATGGTAGGAAAGAGCCGCTTTGTTGAGCTATATATATATATATATATGCTAGTGGGGTGAATAAAATGTTAACAATATATGCATCAAGAAAACAGAAAATCGGAATATATATAAGCCAATCATGAACATAACAGATCAACATATATAAAAAAACAATAAGAAGAAAGAAAAATTCTTCTACCAAATGTTATATATTGTAGGGTTTGAAGGAAAGTGTTATATACGATGCATCTTTGTTGGGTTTGCTTAGAAACCAAAACCCCTTCTGCAAATAAAGCTTAATTCCACTATAAAGAGCTTTCCATAACAAAAGATGAACTGAATCAACAAAATGCTATACGATGATTTATATATGCATCAAGAAAATAGACAAGAGCATCAATATGAATAATTAAACAAAGGAAAAAAATAGAAAAAAAAAATACCATTTGGCACAAAGTTTGAAGAGGCAGTGGAACCAAGACTGAGAGGCGCAGGAACAGCCAAAGACATAAACAAGGAGATGGAGGGAGCACGCTTACTCTCAGTATCTTTTTTCTGCCTCTGACCTATGAAGAAGCATTATATGTTAATCAGGTGGGAGAGTGGTTAGCCAAGGTTCAATGAACCTGGTCACTTGTGATAGGTCCGTACGAGCCCCAAAAACAGTGCTCTGGGCTGTGGACACGCATGCTAATAAGTCCAAGTGGCCAACCATGCACTCTTCCTCGTAGGCTGTCTTCATTGTCTCTGAGCAAAATACGTTTTTTTTTTTTTTTTTTTTTTTTTTTTAAAAAAAAAAAGAAAGAATAAAGAAAGTATTGTATATGTTCGATGGTCGAGATCACTCAACGTCTCAACCAGTATTGTCTTTTCCTTTTTGGCAAAAGTAAATGAGAAGTTAGAAATTGTAAACAAATATAAAGTGGAGTAGTCCATTTTGTAGTGTGCCGGATGCATACGCGACTATTATATTTGAGCACACGCTTTTTTTATTTTTATTTGTTACCTTCGTGCGTGGTAGCTCTTGCAAAAAGGATGCAATAACTCTAATTTGAATAGTCCCTTTAATGCGACTACAGATAGACTTACATAAAATAGAAAAAAAGCCTAATTTACACCGCGTGCAAGTTATAAAAGCTGTTGTTGATGGGTTTAAATCATCTTTTTGGCCATAAGAGTGATTCTTCCGCCCCCAACTTGACGCTGGACAGAACAAAGATTGTTCTGACGGTATATGACAGCAAGAGGGATGCTAGGTGTACCAAATTCTTTTACCAAAAGATGAGTATCAAATGATGTGGAGCTTATTCATTGGAGATGATCAAAATAATTAATAAAAAGAAATGCTACAAGTACCAATGAATAAACTCCACATTATTTGGTACCCATATTTTTGTAAAAGAATTTGGTACTCCTATCATTTCTCTCACTTAAATAGACTAACAAATGCTCCTAATTTAACGGGGAAAATGAAAAACTAAATAAATCATAATAGGAAAAGAAAAACATAATCCTAATAGAAAAGGAAAAACCCAATTCTTATTGAAAATGAAAACTAAAAGACACATGCATAAAACAAATCCACACTAATGTCGGTCTTCTCTTGCATCAATCTCCCCTGATTGGAAAGAACTCGCCCTCGAGTCCAAATCGTCTTTGTCAGCATAAACAAAACATGGAGTCAAGTGCTTCATGTTGAACACATCGGAAGTCTTTAAATGACTTGGAAGATGTAGCTGGTATGCATTATTATTTATCTTTTGCAGAATCTCACAATGCCCAATCTTCCTCTCTTGTAGCTTGTTATACTCATCGACGGAGAAGCGATCATGTGTACTTTGTACGTAGTATTGCTATCTTCTATCGCTTTCTCGACCTGGTTATGACCTACTCGGATATAATCTGTCATCTCATCAGCCTTAATACTTAATCTACCAATACGGGGAATGGTGCCAAATCGAGTACTCTTGATGGATTCTGTCCATACATGATCTCAAAATGGTTCGGCTGAGTCGTTTTGTTCTTGGACCAATTGTAAGCAAACTCTGCCTGTGATAAAGTTAGATCTCATTACTTCAACTTATTTCCTACTAAACTTCTCAAAAAAAATTTCAAGCTTCAATTCACCACTCAGATTGACCATTTGTTTGGGGTGGTAGTCACTATTAAAATTAAGCTTGGTCCCCATATTTTCTCACAAACTCTTCAAAAAATGGCTCATGAATTTTGTATCTCGATCCGATGTAATAGATCTTGAAACCTTGTGTATGCAAACAATCTCCTGAAAAATAGGTAAGCAATTCGAGTGGCATCTATCGTCTTCCAACAAGCTACAAAATGGGCCATCTTAAAAAATCAATCCACCGGCCACCACGAGGATAGAATCCATGCTCCTCTGAGTGTGAGGTAGCCCCAAAACAAAATTCGTGCTGATGTTGGAGAATAGCAATTGAATTGTCATAGTTGTGTGGCTTGAATAGGTTCCAACTGATCGATGAAGTGACTTATCATAACGTAGTCTACAAGACGTGATGATTGAAGATCGACTTGCAGTGACACCTAGAGATTTCTAGAAGATTTTTGCATGTCCAGCCTAGCTAGCATACTACTATTACGGCAAATATTCTTTCCAAATATTACGTATTCCTTCTTTGTTGTATTCTTTCTAATTGTTCTGTTATTCTTTCCTAATGTTCTATATATTCTTGCCCATTACCGACACCACGAAACAGATGTGGGACTCGAATATTATTGCTCAAAATGAAGGAAGAAAATCTATAAAGGGGTGGAACAAATCAACACAAAGTTGAAAAATTGTAAAATGGGGGGCAATTAATGACAAAGAAAAGTTCAGTGAGTTTGATATATAGCACTTGAAAGAAACATATATATATGATTGACATAAGCTACAGGGTAACAAGGGGGATGCAATAATTATATTCATATTTTTGAAAATTAATGAGGGGTCCCTCAATAATTATGCATTAGAACATAGAATAACATATATTAAGGCTATTTAGCTACTACCTTTGATTATTGGATCTAAAACCTCAATGGTTTGGGCTGCTTTTCAAAATAGAATATGTCCCTTTCAGCGGTTTTAATTTGGTGATGCAATATTTGTGGTATTACTAAAGTTTTTAAACATAACGACCGGACATTACAATATTTTAAAGTTTAATGGTACGATTGCAAAAGTGATAGATCATCAAGGGGAGTAAGTGAAGTTTTTTCATTTTTTTTTTTCAAATATGAATTTAAAGAAATCAGAAATATAAGAGATTAATGATGTTGAGTTTAGTTATAAGAGAGGAAAAAAAAAAAAAACATGATTAATTGATTCTAGAGATGGTTTAAATAAAGATAATAAAAGTGGTGGTGGGTAAGTTCTTTGGTGATGATAATGGTATGATACTATAATTGATAATAGTTAAAATGAAAATAAAAATTTAAAAAAATAAGGATTGATTACCTTTAACGTCCCTCAGCCACCACTCATTTACACGTCATTTCTAAAAACAGTTTCCTCTCACACTTAACTTCCTTCAACTACTAATTATTGACAGAAAAACCTTAAAATCGTTAAATCAAACAGAAAAATGCACATGTACATGAAACTTACATGCTCATTTTAATTTAAAATAACAAAAATAACCTTATTTAAAAAATAAATTTACTTAAATACCTTTAGAATTGAAAGATTCAAAAACAAAAAAGAATTTTTAAAAATTCAAAAAAAAAGAAAAAAAGAAAGATCCGGTGTTGGCCGGACCACCTCTAAGTGATTCGGGGTGCACGGCCTCTATTAATTAATTTAATTTGTCTATGGCAAAACATTCATTTTGAGTCAAAAGACAAAAACTGTTTTTAATTTTTTAAAACATGAAAAAAATAAAAAAAGAGAGAGAGATGGAACACAACCTAAATCATGGGCAAGTTCATGGTCATTAGAGCAACGTGAAACATAGTATTAAAGAAGTGAAACGGTACAAAATGGAATCATTCTAAGACCCAAATGGAATCAAAACCCAAATTCATCACACTCGAATCACATGCATTGTCAAATGTGGAATCCCCCATTAAAAAAATACCAATCATGCAGAAGAGAAAGAGTTGTGCCACGTCCCATGTGAGAGAGGAGAGCCTACTCACCTCACCTGGCCACGGCCAACCTTTTTTAAAGGCCGTAGTACCTTTATTGGGACGGGACCAAAAGTTACAACACTAAAATAACTTTTCTTTATTCAATTTTTATATACATTTTTTTAATTATATAAGATCTTTTTAAATTTTATTTTATTTCTTTTACTGATTTTCTTAATTAAGTAATCAATTTTTAATTAAAGGTGAGAATGCATGATGTGACCTTTGTAAAGTGGACAATATAATACAAGGCATACATTACAACCTAACCCCAATTGTTATACCCTCAGCCGTACGTCTAATTAAATAAACGGTTTTAATTACGTGGTTTTCAAAATTTAAAACTATCATAAGCTTCAATTAAAACCATTATTACTATTATTATTATAAATGAAGGTGACCGAACACATTTTGGTACGGTTGAACCAAACTATCGACAACTGCAAATGATGGTTTGACTACTCTCAAAGGCTAATTGTAAGTGGCCAAATCACACCTATTTAGCCATAGGGATGGTTCAGTTACCCTAATTGGCCAGTTGGGTGGCTAAATTGTCCTCCTAACAGTTGTGGGTGGCCAAATCATTTTTATGGCCGTAGGAAAGGTTCAACCAGTCCCAATGCAACTAAATGAGTGATCGGGCCATCCCTAATGGTGGTGAAAGATTGGATGGTGTAAGTGTGGCGATCAAGTTGGCAAATTGGTAGTTGCTAGAAAGAGAGTTCTAAGTTTTTAACTTGTAGTATGACGTGATAGACTCTAGATCATTTATTTTAAATGAACGGCTCAAATTAGAGCTATCTGATCTCAGTCCCCCTAGCTCAATGGCAGAGATGGCTTGATATATTTTAAGCACGAAAAATTTAAGTGAGATTTTTTTAATATTTAATATTAATTAAGTAATAAAGAATACATTTAAGTTATATTAAAGTTTGACTTTACGAGGCAATTAGTGTTGTTTTTATCATTAATTAAAAAATTGACATAAATTTTTTACAAGCTAATTTGTAGGAAATTCGATACAAACTAACTTCTAATAGTGACATATATCCCTTGCATGTGAGTTGCATGTGAGAAGCACAAGTTTTTTTTAATTGTATGTGCTTCTCACATGTCTTTTTAATAGTTTAAAGGACTTATTTTTAAAGGCTGGTTTGTATGGGTTTTCTACAAACCACTTTGTAGGAAATTTATGTCATTAAAAAATTGATATTTTTAGGGGGATTTTTATTTCTCAAGGGCCTTTTAATGGGTTAGGATCCTCTACAAAAAAATTGTAGATTCTCAAATTACATAATTTTGTCATTTTCAAGGCATCGAAATGCTTAAAAAATGCCACCAATTAAAAATGTGGCATTTACAGTTGAGAATTGAGTAATTTTCGTCAGGTTCTTGCTCTCCATGTTGAAAAAAATTTCAAACCAAAAACTGCATTTTGATTTTATGAAGAATAACCATCTCTGCAAAGGTAAGGATGAAGCATTTTGGGAGAGAAATTTGTTATGGCTGCCTCGATAACATGCCACCTTTTTAACATGTGACATTTTTCAAACGTTTCAATGTCTAAAAATAAATTAAATTTCGTAATTTGAAAACTTACAATTTCGTTAAAATTATAGGAGATCCAATCCCTGCCTTAATTGCCAAGCCTTTCAGCCACCCTGCTCAATGTGGTGATGATGCTATTGTTATCGTTATGAATGTGGTTGATGGTTTTGGTGACCTGATTTCAACCAATATCTTTCGGTGACATAAAATTCATTTTAAAAGCAGTGAAATGTAAAATAAGAATAAGAGCTAATTAGACATATATTTAATTTAATTTAATTTAATTTATGTTTATAGTTAAGTGGTTACACCTAATTCAATCAAGCTTCTCTTTTGTTTCTATGTAATTTGCTGAGATTCCTTTCAATATGCTGATGACATGATTCACTTGGTTTTTGAGATTCCACAAGCTTTCAGGTTGCTCTCCGGTGGCCATGGATGGTGTGAAACTTTAATTTATATGGCCCAACGTAATTCAATCCAGCTTGGGGAAAAAGTAGATACAACACTGGAAGCCAGCAACTCGGCTACTTGCACAACTGTCTTCATTACTGCTGTCACAATCATCACCTCCTTTTCCCTCATGGCTATCATCACCACCACTAGGATTGTGACATGAATAGAACCCCTCGCAAATAGATTCGGCTCGATTAGGTTTTAGTTCGTTTAATAAATGTGCTGACCGTAAACACAAAAAATATGCTACATTATTAAACGAGACTTACTCATGTAATATCGGCTTGATTCGTAAGCTCGATATATATATATTATTTCTTGAATGAATTTTGGACATTTTCATTTATAAATTATGAATAAACTTCTTGCTCAGCAAGTACAACATCACAAATAAATGCAAGAAAATCTTCTATTCAAACCTGGTCTAATGACTGAGAAGTAGCTGTCTTTGCTAACTTATGTGCTACTTCACTTGTTAATACTAACATATTAAATTAACATAGGTAGTACTTAGTATACCAAATAATTAATATACAATTAAGTAGCATATACTAACATAACTAGTTAGTTAATATGTTAGTCAATTAAGAGAATTGAGTTTTCATCGACCGCCCCTAGGCTTTTGCTGAATGCCCCGGGTGTGGCTGCTTCTCTCGCTGGACCTCCTCTAGCAGCTCTAGCTTCATTGAAAAAAAGTACAATATTTCATAACAAAAGTACAATGGCGTTACTGAAAGCTTTGACGGAGAAAAGATATTTGGCTAGTGTAAACGCCACAACAATGGCCTTAGCAAACATTTTTAACAGCAGTGTGTCATTGACATAAGCATTTGTTGAGGCGGCCGGAAAAGAAGCAGCAGGAGGAGGAACCACTAGAAAAGAATTGGTTGATGGAGGAGTCGGAGACAAATTCTGTTGATTTATGGAGAGAATAGAGTGAAATTTGGTGTTTTCATCTTAAGCCCTTTTGGTGCTCTACGCTGATGTGTCTATCTCTTAGTTGAAGGCACAAAGCATTTAGTTTGTGTCAAATCCTTATAGAAGTTATTCTCCAATTGTAGTTAACTAACTAGTTAATTATTCGCTTACGAACAAAAATAGACGCATCCTCTCGGCGAAACCGAACTGTCCCCCTCAGATCTCAATTAGGGAGGAGGGAAGAGCTTCCTCCTCATCGCAACCCTCACGGCCTGATGTACTCCTTGTCATCTCCTCTTTGCTACTTCCTTTTTTTTCTTCTTCTTTGTTTATCTAGTCTTTTGTTTAGGTTATTAGAGATTAGATCTACTGCAAACCCACAACCTCCACCCACGCACGCCTCCTTCTCCATCGCCGACCCCCGCTCAACCATCCATTCGCCCCCTCCCTCACGCGTTACCCCACGCGCTATTGTGGCGCACTTGGGTTACCTGCGCACTTGCTATCAAGATTGGAATTTCTAAAATCAATCGAAATCATCCAAACTCACTCAAACCCGTTTCAACCTTCCAAAAAATTCCATTTTCCCAATTCCTTTTCATAATCCCTCATTTCTCAATCTCCTTCCCCTTTCTTCTTCTTCCACCGAAACTTAATTCTCTAAACCCAAGATCCTCTCTCCATATCTTGTCTCATGCTCGCCCACTTGAACTTTCCTTCTTACAGAGCCTTTAGTTCCTCCATCTCTTTTGCTGTCCATGGCCAAAGACCACCATAGAACCGCTACAATTTTTCACAATTATTGTCTCCTCGTTGCCCTACGATGTCTATGGCCAAAGAGCCACCATGAAACCGTTACAGTCCCCTCCCCTACAAAAACACTTGCCTTCAAGGTAAGGATAAGTAGTTTTCAACCACTTTTCTTCGACCCAAATATCCTCGCAATTTTAGCATTCCCAGTAAACTTTGTCCTTCTATGCTTGTTTCTTTGCGTTGTGTTGGTGAGTTTTGGTCAAACTTTTGTTTTGTTGCCAGATCTGGTGGAATTTGCGAGTTTCACTTCAGTGTACTCATCGAACTCAAAGAAAGTTCGAACACATATATGATGCAGCCGAGGCAAGTCCAAATATGCAATACTCGACTCGGCTCGACTACAATCCTAACCACCACCTCTATGCTCGTCTCTGGTCTTCCTCCATGGTCACAACACTGAATATTTTTTATAGCTATAGCCATATCCTTCAGCTTTGCCATAGACTAGGCTTCCCCATACACAGAATAATGATTTTGACAAAATGAACAGTATGAAAGATTCAAAGTGTCTTCAGTTAGCCTATTACTAGAAGCTCTAAACAGAAATTTTTCAAGTTTCTTTGAGAAAATGAAACATACAACAATTTAATGTCCTCTCTTGATTACAATCAACAACTCCCGAGGACGTATGGAATAGCTTGCAAGCACCTGAAATTATATTCTTGGTAGAATCCAACTTTATCCTGAAAACAACCAAACAAAACCTCTCCAGTCCCACCTCTATGGTATTTTTTATTTTTTTCTATATAAGTAATTAAGATGTATATAAAAAGCGTAAGGCGCCTTCAGATACACAGGAAGTATACAAGAAAAGCACCTAGCTAGAAGAAAAAAAAAGAACAAGGAAGTACCTCTATGGTATTCAAATTGCTCATGTTTTGCTATGCAAATCTAAATGCTTAAATAAAGTGTGATGTGGAATCTGAGACCAACCATTCAACCCGGTGTGGTAGTGATGCAACCTTGTCTCTCACAATTCTCATAGACCATTCATAAATTGGACAAACTCCCCTTGCCACTGGCTTGAACAGGTATAAGTAGACTGCAAAGAAACCAGAAACTATATTGTTGTATCCATGGGATAGCAACCAAGTATGCGAAGGAATGTTGCAAATTCCTGCAAAAGAAATAGCGTTGGTTCAAGAACAGCAGTATGTTTGCAGCATATAGAGCGATAATGGTATATCATCAATGTGAAAAATCATTATGAAATAATTATCACTGACAGCATAAAAGAATGATCTTATGTTCTGAAAACTCCCCGGCAAGAGAGCAGCATGGGGCTTCAGTACGGGTCAGCAATATAAGGGATGCATAGTCTAGAATTAGCATTGACCTTGAGATACTTAACTACTTAAGCCATCCAACAACTAACAATGGAGTGAAAGGGTCTTTGAATCAAATGTTTGCAAAGGACAATATATTCATGGAGGGTTAGAAACATAATGAATTGGATATTGATAAGAAGAAACTCTTTGGACATGGCTAAAAATCATGGAGTAATGCTACACACACTCCCACATCCTTAGGTAGCTTTTAAAACGAACGTTGGATTTGGAATGAATCTTTATTGGATTTTAATCCAATGGTAGTTTTAAAAGCCACCTAAGGAAGTGAAAATGAGTGTGGAGAAGTGGGAGTGTGTGCAGCATTACTCAAAAATCACGTGTCCATTCTCTTAGTTCCCAAGAACAGTCAACAATGTCATTTCCTGAATTATGCAATGCAGCCTCTGTTGCAGTGCTCTTGACCTCTAACAACAAGATAGAGAACTAAGGATGAGCATTCTTTTCTAGCTTAAGTCAAAAGGAGGACGGATTGGGCATGTTCATGCAACATTGTTGTGCATTCATCGCACCCCCCTGCAGGAGCTCAAGGCAGGGGGGTGCCATGTATATGTGTATATATAACATAATACAAACAAACACACACAGAGATGTACAGTTGCAGTTTTGAGAAACATTTGCTTCAAAATTTCATTATCAAAATGGAGAATTCTCAAAAATTTCAATTAAGCCATTCCAAAATTTTGAGTAATCATTATGTGGAA